>JAODUE010042564.1:0-15520 GCA_027564755.1 Amblyopsis hoosieri | reverse complement strand
CTAAAAACCTAGAAGAAGGAGATAAGCCAAAAAATACAACCCCCCCCCCCCCTCTCTCTCTCTCTCTCTCTCATTTCCTGTACAGGGTTTTGTACAATGCCACACCCACCTCAGCTATGAGAGATTCTTGTCGCTTCAGATTAATTTATATTAATTCCTCCTTATTCTAAAAATAGACCATATTAGATCAGAGGTCTTCAGCAGGGGGTTCGGTACCCCTAGAGGGTCCTCAGATGTACTAAAGGGGGTCCTCCAGATTATTTGATCCCAAACTTTATTTTGGGATAAAAAAAAGAAAGAAAAGAATATACTACAAAATATACATTAACTAAATACCACTTGTGCTATAAATATATAAATATGCCAATTATTATTTTAATGGCTTTGTAGTGGCCTACTTTTATACATGGCACTATAGGTCGTTGAAGACCTCTGTATTAGTGTCATGTTATTAGCTGTGTATTACATTACAACCTCAGGTTGACATTTTGTCTCTGCTCTTCATGGAAGGATGAAGGCCGGCAGAGGAACGGTCCTTCCGTCTCTGAACGTACGTCTGTCTTTCATCATGTCCGTTTGTCCTTCTCGCAGTGTCCTTTCTGCTGCGGATGTCCTCCAACATCTCTCTCACCCCAAACATCTCTGCCACTCCTATTCCTCACTCACTCACTCACTCACTCACTCACTCACTCACACACACACTCACACACACACTCACTCACACACACACTCACTCACTCACACACACACGCACACTCACACTTATTAAATTTGTAATAATGTCTGCAGACTCCCTCACAGGCCAGTGTTATTGACTTCATTATGTTAATGTAAATCAGCCCACAGCTATTCTATTAAACCGGGATAATTCTCTACCTCTCTCACTCTCTCATCACATCTACACACACACACACACACACACACACACACACATACACACACACACACACACACACACACACACACACACGCACACGCAGGCCAGCAAATACAGCATGCTGTTTTAGATAATTATATGTCTGTATCTCTTCAATTCATCTATCAGTATTTGGACTGATGATTTAATAATACAGAGGGGAGATGAGTTCTGTGATCACTGTATTTACATGAAATGTCTATTTTACTGTAATAGCTGTCATAACTGCAAGAGTATTACTGTGGCATTACAATATGGAGTTTAAAGATGGCTGTTATTTCACGGCTAAAATGTACTGAATGTTTTTTAAACACTACAACCAAGCCATAGGCTGAGAGTTTGGCATTAGTTTGTACATATGTGTCTGTCTCGGCTGTAGAAAAACTGATTGAAAACTGATGAGTTGACTAAATGGAGGTGTCAGTCAGCAATCGATATCGATAAAAGTTCTGTGAGGAAAAGGAGTGAGTAAATCTGGATCTGGCTTGTTAGGTAAAAGGTTATGATTTCAATTATTGTGTGTGGTTCTCTGTCCAGCCAAGCCTGCATGTTGATAAAAGCTCACAGATCTGGAAACCTAATAATTATATGGTGTGCGCGCGCACACACACACACACACACACACACACACACACACACACACACTCCCATAGTGCCTATTGGCGAGCCACGCCAGACAGATGGAGAAGAAGCAGAGACAAGGGAGATGGTGAAAATTAAAGTCACACCGTCACGAATAACAATTAGAGCTCAGGGACTAACACCTAAAGTTACATAGACTGATACACTGAATATTAACTATCAACTTCCACCCTCAGCCAATTATTGCTAGGGCAAGCTGTCCTTGGAACAATTAACTTGATTTCTATTCTATTCTATTCTATTCTATTCTATTTTATTCTATTCTATTCTGGCGCATGTCTAGTGTCTGAAAGACTGAAGACAATATTGGAGCCCTTCACAAAAGACAGACAGGTGGTAATAGAAAGGCAAATCAAACAGAACAAATATGAAACAGAGCAGTTTTGTAGTCAAACAGACAGACGGACAGATAGACAGACAGATGACAGACTGACAGCTCAAACCCTTCGTTTAGCAGAGTGCTGTCCACACCAAAGCTAGCCTAGCGCTGACTAACTGACAGACAGCACAGAGACAGCAGACAGGGTTGTCTTATAAGTTGTACTATAGACAAACCAGAAACATGCTAAGGTAAAGTTAGCAAACACGTGTTCCCGCTCTGGAATGTCTGCTCAAACGGCATCAGGAATGTGCATGGGGCCGCGCAAAGGACGCTCATGCATTTTTTACAAATCGATAGGCTTTGCTCTGCTCGCTATTTTGTCCTTATGCGCACGCTGCTCCGCCTGCGCTCGGCCTGCGCTCGGCCATGCCCTGTGTTAAAAAACAGAGCGGGCAGTTCACACACCTTTTGCAGGCTACTTGTACTGTATGCACTTCTAATAAAATGCTATACTGTAACAAGTGAATAACCACACACACGTGTTACGCTCTGACGGGTACGTTTATATGATTAAATTCTTTGGTGGAGTACCGACGCCATGCCTTCCGCCTTGTCGCATGCTTGTTCTTGCAACGCTCCTTATACTAGGGAAACAGGTGATTATTAATTACCCTCAACTGTTTCCAATCCCCGAGTCCCGTGAAAAATCCACCTCCCCACCCCCTCTTAAAGCACTAAACCCCCCCCCCCACCACCACCTCCACAGCCACATGAATTCCAGTACAAGCGTGTGTTTGTTGCTGCAGTGTCCAAGCTAAATAGCACGTAGAGTATGGCTCAGCCTGGACTCACCCCCACCCACAGACGCACGCGCGCACACACACACACACACACACACACACACACACTTGGAAGCAGCTTATTAAGAGGGAAAACAGTTCCTCAGACAGCGAACACAAATAAAAGCCCAAATGAGATTGTGATTCATGGCACAGCGGCACGAGGCTTGTGGATCTCATCAGGAAGACATCCTCGAGCATCTCTGGGCTCAATACTCATTGAGCCTCCATCTCCATCTGTCTATCCTCCCCTCCCCTCCCTTCCTCTCTCCTCTCCTCTCCTCTCTCTTCTCTACTATTCTCTACTCTTCTCTCCTCTCCTCTCCTCTCCTCTCCTCTCTCTCCATTGTATCCTCTGGTGTCTTTCCTGAGTCGTTGACTCAACCAGGGGGGTGGCACACATCCATCCCAGTTGACTCCATTTAGGAATTTTCTGTCCCACTTTACTCCAACTTGATTAGAATAAGCATGTCTTCCCTTTGAGCCTCGCAGCAGTCTAGAGCACAGACACAGATACACACACACACACACACACACACACACACACACACACACACACACATGTGCACACACATGTGCACACACACACAAACACTGTACACATACAGTAAACATTCACACACACACACACACACACACACACACACATATGGAAGGCGTGTAGTTGCATAATGAACTATCCAGCCGTTGTTGAGCTCGTTACAGATAACAACATATTAACTAATTTACTGGAAACACTGTTTGATACCACCTGTCTGCATAGCAGTAGCTCAGGCAGGGTCAGTCATTCTCGAGAACACGTGCTAATTTCGAGCTCAAATCAAAACAATATCTTTCCACTGCGCCATCACACACGTTGAAATGCATACTTTTGTTACTGTTTGTGTTTCTTTTTACAGAGCCAGATCTGTGTAGAAGTATCGGATTATATTTTCAGCACGCACAGAGAACGATAATATAGCGAAGGAGATATTGTTGAATTTGACAAAAAGTGTATTAGCTTACAATTAGCTTGCAGTAGCTGTCTATACAGTAAATTTAATGGACCGACATGCACTGTGTAGCCTATAGCCTAGACCTCCTCATACAGGGAACACAGATAAAGGAAAATTAGCCAGGTATTCAAGGAAATTGTGAAGACACAGCTGCTTTTTTCTAAAAAGCCTAATTACTGTAAATATGTGGTATGCTATTGCTGCTTGATTGGATTGCATAGATGTCTAATAAACCAGAGACAGAGATGGTTGAGAGAGGTTGAACAACCTTCAACAGTATAGAGAAGTAATCAAGAGGATTATAAAGTTTCATCACAAAATCTGATTTTCATTCTTACTTGTTGCATCCAATTCAAATCATTTTTAATGGATTGAAATGAAAACAGAAAAAAAATGTATTTGATGCCTGTTGGAATTGAAAGCACGCTCCATCTTTATCAACTGTTAAATTCCTCTGAGCCTCTATATGAGCTGCTGTTTGCTGCACTATCTAAGCTTAATAGCGCTTATGGCTCAGCCTGCACCCCTAACACACACACACACGCGCACACACACACTATTCAGGGCAGCCTATTAACAATGAAAACACTTCCTCAGACAGGGAATACAAATTAAAAAAATAAATAATTGAGTCCGTGATTCATGGCACAAATGTCTTTATTCACACAGCGGGAATAACAAAATATAAAAAATGTCTGTCTGCTTTTTTTGTCATAATAAATTCCTGCAAGCATACTGTATAAACCCACATTTATCAAATTCTGGCTCAGGACCTAAGTTTGGGTTGTGAGAAGATTAAGATTCGTCACCACGTTTATTTTAATACGATGCTGCTGGCTGTGTAATGTTGCAATGGCATTGGCGTTATGGCAACAACTTTTACATATACAGTACATGCAGTATAATTACTAAGTTTAAGAGTGTGTGTTGTAAAATTTAATAAAGCATTAATAAGTGGATTGTTATGACAAACTTATGTGCTTTAGAATACATGTTCTATGTATTTATATAATTAGTTTCTTTCTGACCTTGAAGATTATGGGTCTACATAACCTCAGGGTGTACAGTATGTTCTCAGGAAAAGATAATGGATTATTGTTTTGAAATATTTCTAATTATATTCTTATTACTTATTCACTGTAATGTGACCACTTCCTGAGGTGTCTTTGATGTTCTTTGGAGAGGATCATTAAAGTACATCACTACACTTGATTTCACTACAAAAAAGAAAGATTTATACAATTTATATTTCTGAAAGCAATATTGTTTATTGTTATTATTTTTAAGATACCTTTGTTATACTTAATCCAATGCACATAAAAGTGTGCATTATTGTTTGTAAATAATTATGCTTTATGTTGAATAACAAGAACATGCGTGAGGGGTGTTGTAAACATTGTCTTTCCTAGGTGTCTTGTCTCAAAATGCTTTCAAGGCACTGTGCTCCAGTACCTGCCATCTACTATGAAATGCCCACTTCTCATAATAACCAATCACTAGGTCAAGCTTGAATTTTCACAGACTCCATTCATTGTCCCCATTCACAGCATGAAGTATCAAATACGACAATTAGCCAAAAAGGCCAAGTTCCAAGCAATGGAATATAACGAAATGACAGCTAGATCCATTCTCGTGAGACCCTGTTCGACAGGGCAAGTGCGCGGCGCCCATTGGAAAATCCCATTTTATGCACTGAACACAATAGGAGCATTCAATCCCATTGGTGTTGCTGCAATCAGAACTACATGTTCCCAAGGATACAATGGGCTATTTCAAGAAGGTCATTCATTATGTAGTCACCATTATTGTTACCCCTGCTCACAATTACATAACTCGAGTTTTTCCACTAAGACTTTGATCCTATCAGACTGAGCCTGTTTTACAACTGGTGTCCAATGAAAGCTATTCAGCGCATCAATACACAAAATAAAAACATTTACTTATTTTTGGAAAATATGAATTTCCATTTCATGCAGTGCTGAATAATATAAGAATTGCATACAGAAAAAGGCCCCTGCATAGCAGCATATTTTATTTACATTATTTTCAGTGTTATTGAACTTTAGTAAATCCCTTGAATGTATATTTAAGGAAACGTACTGTACATTCCTACATATATAGGATAAGAGTGCATGTTTGAATTATGGTCTGTTAATGAAACGAATGCCACAATAATTGGAAACAAGGAAGCACTGAATTAACTCAACACTACAATATACACAAGAGAACCAATTTTGTGATAACGTGAAGACGACTTTACAGCCTCAACGATTACGGACGATTTACGGTAACTTCCTGTAAGCTATCGATCGATCGACGGCAGTTGAGCTAATACGGCGTAGCTGTAACAAAGGCATAACGAATATGGCTGAAGTACAGCCTCTTTCTATTCATGTCGCTTCTTTGCATCTTTCCTTTCCTCTTTTCCCTGTCCTGTCTCAGGCTGTCACTCTCCTCCTTTCCCTCCATGTCTCTGTCTCATGCACGACACTCCTACGGCCTCCTCTCAACCATCCCTCTTCTCTCACCACGCTTTCCTGCTCATTTTCTCTCTGCTTGTGTCATTTGATCGCCCCTGCTCCAATTGTAAATCTGCTCTGTGCAAGCGGGCGATGCCCATCAATTTTATGTCATCTCTCCGTTGTGTGTGTGCGTGCGCGCGTGTGTGCGTGAGTGTGTGTGAGTGTGTATGCACAGGTTTCAGCCTACTGAGGTGTTTTCCTATTGTGATGTACTTTAGGGACAATAATAAATCACTACACATTGCTCTCTCTGTGCGTGTGTGCGTGTGTGTGTGTGTGCGTGTGCGTGTGCGTGTGTGTGTGTGTGTATGCGTGTGTATGTGTGTGCGTGTGTGTGTGTGTGTGTGTATGCGTGTGTATGTGTGTGCGTGTGCGCGTGTGCGTGTGTGTGTGTGTGTGTGTGTGTGTGTGAAAACATACTTTCATATATTGGCTATTTTATACTGCCTGCACATATCATTAGATTATTTACAGATAAATTGAAGGTACAGTATGGAATGTCACAGTGTCTGTGTGTGTATGTGCGTGCGTGTATGAGGAATGGCAGGCAGTAAGAAACATCAGGTAACACCTGCTCCAGACAGATAAAGCAATAAACACCCTCACTATCCTCCCATAGCGATCAGGGACTATTTCTCCATGGCTTTTAAATATGTATCTGTCTCTCTCTGTTGATATCACCCTGGCATGGCACCCTTTCATTCAGTTATTTTGTTATTTAGTTAGTTTTTTTTTTTTTACCTGTCCCCCATCCATTCATCATAGCAACTCAGGAGGTTGAATATCAGACAGGACTGATGCACTCTCAGCATAAGTAAATATAAAATATGTGTGAGGAACTGCTTTGGGTTTATGCGGTTGAGAAGGAGGGTTGCGTTTGAACTATGAATCATATCATGTCTTATGTTTTAATAGAGTGACATTAAAGCTATAACACAGGACATTGGCATTCAAAAATAAATGACATGTATGCATAAATGACATGTTCATTTATGAAAGTAAACTGCATCACAATGTCTAAGGGAGCCCTGACCCCCAGTTTCTTCTGTGTTGATCCTTCACTTTGATGTGTCTGTTTGATGGCTGATGGACAAAGGCAGATGAATGGATAGGTGGTAGAAGGACGGATGCTTTGGTGTACTTATTATAGGGGGTATATTCAGGAAGGTCAGAGAAGAAGGATGCCTTAATTAATGAATGGATGCCATGACCCACTACCCTGGGGAATCAGGCGTTATACACGCCACCTTCACTCAAGATTAGCAACCTAATTAAAGCACTGTCACCATCTGCATGTGAGCCCCTGCGCATGTCAACTATAGTTTGTGCATGTGCCCATGGGTGTTTGTTTGCATGCGTGAGTGTGTCATTATACTCGTGCACGTGTGAGCGTGTTGTGCTGTCTGGCCTGTGTGCGTGGGAGGGGGGTGGACTGTGACAAAGATTGATGGCGAGGGGAAATCAGGCCATTACGTCGTAGCCGACCCACGGTAGCACCTACACCTGTGTCCGCCACATATAGGCGAGGCACGGGCACACCCAATATCTGCCACTTTATTCAAGTTTATGCGGGTAGCCTATATTTAATGTATTTTGGAATGCGGTTATGCCATTATAGGCTGCAGGCTAGTTGATCTTGAAATATTATCACGTAATTAGGCATCTGATGATTTTCCACTGGGTATGAATAAGATCTCACACCAAATTAGAAGACAAATTGAGCTAATCAACTGAATTAGCCTGTGCGTTGTCAAATAAGGCAAGTGTTAAATGTTGTTCCACTTGCTTGAACAGTAGGCTGCAAGGCAGCCTATTAGGCCTACAGACAGGTTTTAATTTTAAACTATTTTTAAATAGTTTATTGCTTTATTCTCATAAGCCGCCTACTATTATAATTCACACTTTATTCAGCGGTGGAAGAGAGCCTACTGTGGTTCATGATAATCGATTAAGGCCACGGTCCGGAGCGGAGCAGCTGCACACCGACTCTCCTTTCTCTTTATCTTCGCTCCCTCTCTCTCCCCAGCACGTGAAAAGGAGCTCGCCTCCCTCCTGCTGAGCGGAACAGTGCGCGCCCCCGGTTCAATCTGGCGCGTCAGATGGCAGCACGAGAGATGCACCTCGTTGTCACTCGGTCCGTCGATTCATCCCGGTGCTATTGTCCACTTTTTACCACGTTTCTCTCACGCAAACCGAGGCGATAAGATCCGCGTTCTGTTATGTTAGCCTACACACAAACGTCATCTGTTAAGGTTTGTTATTTTCAACCGACTCTTTTTCTCCGGTGATTCAAGGCAATCGTGGATGTGTCAAGACAGCCGTGAGAGGGCACGATTTGTCTTACTACCAGCTGGAGACATCGATTTCAACAAGAGGCGGTGAATTAAACAGCTTTTAACTGGCGGGCTACCGGGCAGACAAAAGACGGTTGTGTTACGAAAGCGGGACTGTATCGAGAGGACGCACCACTGGAGGGATATCTGCCTTGTAGCTCAAATGACCGAGATCGATTGACAACATCAAGGGATACGTCGTTCAGACTCGCCCTTTTCTAAAAAGGGGAAAGTGGAGAAGCCAGTAGTCTACAAGACGTCTCGGATGATGGACTGTGTTTTATGATTTGAACGGAGCCAGAGGGGCGCAGTTAGTCTATACGTTCCTTACTTATTCTAAGAAAAGAAAAACCTGAGGAGCTCGTTATAGAAACAAGGAGGTGATCTGATCGAGGAGTCCCGACCATCCATATCCGAAAGACACTACTTTCCCAACGCTTTATTGCTCTTCACCACGCCCCCCCACCCCCCACACACACCTCAAAATCTTTGTCATACCCTATAAAATCCCATAATCTTGGAATAGGATCAAATAGGATAATCTAAAAGGTGTCTTCTTAAGCATTCTCTCTGCGTTTCTGTCATTTGCGATAGGCCCTCATTTACATATTGTGGGTGATAATGTGGCCAATCAGGGCGATGGTCTTCAGGACTATGTGTCCAATCTGACATCTGGACGCGCTACACAAAACTGCTTTATCCCAACGGTTTTAAACGTAGTCTTCACTGTTCCACCGTTTATTATGTAGCCTACATGCCGATTTATTCAGGTGTTAACTCCCGCATTAATTAGCCCCGGCAAGCAGACGGATGTTTTCAAACTTTTTCTCCAGGGACAAATTAAGCAAAATGCACAGTAGCCTAGTCTAATTTAATCTGACTGAAACGATCGACTTCGGTTTTTAATCCACCTTTCAATTCCAAGGACGCGGGAATTATTTTTGTTGATACACTTTGGATAGGTCTACCGATTAAAATAAGAAAGACCTGTGACCTTATTCTTTTTAGAGAAAAACTTCTATTTTTCTCTCTATTTTTTACCTGAGTCCAGTTTCTAGGCGACAAGAGGAGGCCCGTGTCAATGTACAATTTTCAGAATCCTTTCATTTTGAACGAACTAGTGTTATCATAGCCTAATACACAAGCTATAGCCTATTATTAGGATACTACATATTTGCTCCCAAGAGGAGGGGCCGTACGCTCTCCAAGGCCGGGCTGTGAGCACCTGTCGTCGGGCTGTCGACCAGCCAGCCCTCGCAGGATTTGCCTTTGGACATTCTGGTGGAGATTGGGGAGTTACCGAGTCGAGTCGCCTGGCGCTGGACTACCGGAGAAGAGGAGACCATGGGGTGTTGTAGTGGCAGGTGTACTCTGGCCTTCGTCTGTGGTATGCAGCTGGTAAGAATGGCAATTATGGCAAAAAAAAGAGAAAGGCTCGTCATAGGTGTATGCTGACCTGATTGGCTGTGCTTACTGTAGCAACCGAAAGACAAGTTTTACTATCCTACCACAAGTTAATCTGCAGAACCTTGCTGTTGTAAAACTATTGACCAATGCTGGCTTGATAAAGCAACTATTGTTATTAATAGTTACTGGTGAAGTTCCTATTTGGAAGGGAGGATGGCAGGAAAATGGGAGGGTCCAAGGTGCGAATACATGGTTGATGAGAGCGATACATCAATGATGAATACATTGATTCACCAGAGCAGACGACTTGAGATTTTGTGATGATGAATAAATGGATGGAGGATAAATGGAGGAGCAACGAGATGGATGCTCTCTTTCAGGGAACAGTAATATTCTCACTGTTTCTCTCATAGTCCAACCAATGTTGCTAGGCAAGAGAATGAGGTGTGTAGTTCTTGGGCATGAAGACAAATGGGTTTCCCAGTCTAAAGCTAGAGTAATTTACATAGTGTGTGTGTGTGTGTGCGCGCGCGCTCGCACAAAATGCATGCACATTCTTGAGTGTAAGACAAGTGTCCGACTATTGAGAGGTTTTACTTTTGTGATGTAAGTGACATTGTTACAGTACATCACATACAGTACATCTCTAGTAGTGCTGCACAATGTGTGTGTGTATGAAAGAGGATCATTCAAAAGAAGACTCATTGCTAGGGTGTGCCTACAATAGAATGCTTAATGAATTTAACACTTGAATTGAAAAGAGTGGTGTGTAACAGTCATTTGTGCCATGATAGGATAAACCATGTGTGCGTGTGCGTGTGCGTGTGCGTGAGAGTGTGTGTGTGCGAGTGTAAGCGAGACAAAGCAAGAGCGATGGGGTTTGTGTGAGCATGCCTTTGACTGAGATGCTGTCACAGTGACACTCATTGTGTCTAATGCAGTGGAACTAATGCATTGCCATAGTCAACAGCTTGCCATGCACGGTAACTGCTGTAATAGCAACTGTAGGTCAGCTAACACCACCGCTAACAGAGCTGAAAAAATCAATGCCACTGTGCGTAAGGTGTTGTTAGGCTATGCACAATTAGCTTTTCTATAGCGTCGGGCCATTTAGGAAAAGGTCTTCTGCCTCTGCAGGCCGTGTTCTCACAAGAACGTGATAAATGCGCCCAAATAATGATGTTGTGTTGTGATTGTTTTGTTTTTAAATAAAGCCATTCTAAATTGAAGCTCACACAAATCTGTGCAACATGTGTTGCAAACTGTAACAGATGCCGATGTTGCACTTGCAAGATATCCACCCTGCTACTTACTGATTTTTGTTATACGATAGCCTAATACAGGGGTTCTCAAACTTTTCAGCTTGCGACCCCCCAAAATAACAGTGCCAGAGACTCCCGACCCCCATTATCCCCAGAGGTGGTAGAATAATAGCAGCCATATTATTTTTTGATAGTATTTTACTGCTGGTAGCAGAATACATCAAAGTAATGTATAAACTGTACTACTACTAACAATTATAGATAAACTATGCCATGTTATTCATTTTGAAATCTTGTGACCCCCTCCTCTGTGCCTCGCGACCCCCCGGGGGGTCCCGACCCCCACTTTGAGAACCGCTGGCCTAATAGATAGGCAACATGGACCAGGCCCATGTCAGGTCTTTTTTTTTTTTTTGTGTGTACGTGGTGGTGGATATCTAGCGAGATCATCTCATCGCAAAATAATCCTGGTGCAGCCACAATAGGATTGAATGTGGGAGGGGAGGGTTTAGGCCAGCTTTTACTTCAGTAATTTAAATGTTCCCTAAAAAGCCTCTTACAATCAAATACTAAGGTCTGCTTTTTTAACATGTAGTTATTGATTAATAATGGAAAGTTCATAAGCAAATGATTGATCCTCATGAAACTCTGAAACACATTAAATAGATTCCGCCAATGCCCAGCATTTCCAAGTCAGTTCTCATCTCAAATGATTTGAAGGTGGACAATTTTAGCCTAAAAAAAAAGTATCAAAAAATGTAATTATCTCTCTGCCATATTTTTAACAATCTCTAGTTCACTTGAACCTTTCATCAGGGTAGTGAATAAATCAGAACAGCGTGAGAATAGTTTGAGTGGAATATGTATGTTTGTAACAGTAATAGAGCTAGACCAATCAGACATGTTTTAAACAAATTTTAGCTGACTAAAAAGTGTTATTTACTGTAAACAATGAGCTAGAATAATACTAATAACTTTTTACACTGTTGCAACAAAGCATACATTTATTAGATTTCCTCATTGGCCTACGTTGGCAAACAGCTTGAGGAGTAATACCATTAGACATGAAGTGACTATGAAATTAGAGCACTTTGAAGCATCGCAATAACTTCTTAACTCTCTGCAATGAAACCAATAGCTTTTCATCTAGTGACCTTCTATTCACCCTAGAGATAGAATCACCAGGCAATCAAAGCACATGACACACATAAAGGAAATGGCCCAAGAAAAAAACATTGTTGAAGAAAGTACGCCTACATTACGTAGATGCTGTACTTACAGTACTGTACAGTGTTTACTCCACAGCTCGTTACCGAGCTCTAGTAGAACAGAACACAGCAGAACAGACAGACACAAATGCACCCCATTAGTGAGTCAAGCTTTCTGTGATAACAGTTGTGGTTCTTGTTGTCATATCAATCTGTGCACCCACAAGCTGCTGTTACTGTGATGATAACTAATCAGCCAATGGCGTGATATGTCACAGCAGGGCAGCCAATAGCCTTTCTCCATTCGGTTGTCCATTGGAGCAGATGCCGATAATGGCGGTGGGCGTCTATGTTGTTGGTGAGCGGTTAATTATGTAGTGGGCTTAACTCTAAATAGAGCATAGCCTAGCAGATCAGCAAGGGCTTTATGGGGTGGTAATGGAACATTTTAATAGAGTAAAAATAGTGTACATACTGTACGTTGTACTTTATTTAGTTATGAAATTATTGTTACTGTATATACTGTAGTTGCATTGCATTAGCAAAAGCAACTAACGAGGCGGAGCCATCAGTGTGATTACTCTGCGTAAATATTTTTGTTGCATAATTGTTTATTAATTAATTAAGCAAAATGAACATGTTATTTTGACAGCCCTATTACTTATTTGAATTTAATAACTTTAAATGCACTTTCTGCCTCTTGATGGTTTACATCTAGTAGCCTAGTTAGCTCTGACAAAGCTAGAATTTATTTTAAATGTAGCCTACTTAATAACTGGTTATATGGATGTATATTTAAGGGGACCGCAAGGATGGTGCACTGTTAGATGCTTTCCACCGATTGTGATGGGCCAATGTCAGGCCAAAAATGCCAGGGCCACTTTTTGGCCCAGTCTAGCCCTGATTTAACCTTGTAGTTTTTAAAAAGAAGCGTGTCCAATTTTACACCCACGTGAAATGGAATTCAGATAAATATTCAATTAAGATTTTGTGCTATTTAGCCAAATTCTGAAGCAATTGCGTTAAACAATGGCGTAGACACTCATTGTCTTATCATCTCCCAAGTCAAACATCAACGATGAAAGCTGACGTCAGAGCACCATGACAGATGAAAACATGATTGGCGCACCATTTGACAAGTGAAACATTTTTTCTTTTAGCAATAGACAAATATGGATGAAGTTGAACTTACTTCATAAGTGCACACTCCAGGCTTGCTTTACGCTGTGCTTGACAAGTTCTGATAGACTGCTCTAGACTCTGTCCCATTGATCTCCGTTAAGATTTAATACTTGAAGAGGATTGCTTGCTAAAAGCAGTAGGCTACGTACAATTTATCTATTTTTTGTAGCTTTTCATTTTCGGCTGCCTGTTGAATTATTTGTGTCTTATGTTCGCTTGTATGTGTATTATCCATTGCTGCATTTCCCGCTCTCTTGAAATGTAACAGGCTACTTGTACGCATATCACACCATCACCATATCCCAGAATTCCACTGGCCAACTTCACACATTTTAATATCAAATCGACCATTAATCGTTACTAAATCGAAATGTATAACTAATGTGTCTATGAGGTAAGATGAGTGCTTTATGCATAGCAGATATTGTAAACAAAATCAAGAATGACACCATTCCAGGAAATGCCTGTATATTGAGCACTACATATCTACTGGCGGCTAGCATTTAAACAGTAATGGTGGTTATCTGTAGCTCGACCAGCTACAAAGCTTGGTTGAAGGATGAGTTGTACATTAGAGGGCCCAGCTGATCGGTAATAAGATGATGGTTCACAGGCCCCTGGTTGATGCTGGGCCCCAATGCAGTTGCATTATGGGTAGTTATGCACTTGGTGTTAAATGCATAACTTTCTTGTCAAAGGCTTCTCAGTATCAAGTATGTTGGATAAGATCTGCTGTCATTTCTCATACGGTTTGTGTATGTTTGGATGTATCTGATCTTTTACAAGATACAACTCTGAGATGAGAAGGAATTTCATACAGCTTTCTACAAGATTTAACACAGAGCTACCTCATTGATTACAGTATAGATTTCTGTTTTCTGCTTTCTCCCATTTGCCTCTCTATTCCTCCCTGTGTTTTTTTCGTTTATTATTAGCTTACATGAACCTTTTTGGCTTAATTTGTGCCTTTTTCTGTCTCTCTCTCTCTCTCTCTCTCTCTCTCGCTCTCTCTCTCTCTCTACATCAACTCCATGACACACACACACACACGCATGGACACACACACACCTAAACGCATGCGTGCCCAGTGCGCACACACGTGCACGCACGCGCACATGCAGACACACACACACACAGACGTCCTTCTGTTACTGCTTGGAGGAATGAGCACATCTTGGCCATTGATTTCACTAGCAATTCATTTAAATGTGTTCAATAGAGCCTGTTTACAAAACTAGCTTGACGTAAGCTTTCACCTGCTGATCCTGTTGAATCGGCTTCAGGCTGCCAAATCAATTCCAGATTAGATTGGGAACATTTCTGTTCACTGCATTCGATTTTGATTGTTCCAGGATGGTGTGAAATGCACAAGCTGGTATTTGTCTCGCAACGTTGTTGGAGTCACTGCAGATATATTCCCATTAGTTTGTCTTCGACAGTTTTTCCAGATGACACACTTGTAGTGGTTAATAGAAAACCTGGCTGTGGGAATATGCTGCTGTTTCTGACTGGCCTGAAAGATGCATTTTGTGGGAGACAACATGTTAGCTTTCAGCCTGGTCTAATGAAAAAATGTTGTGATCCACAGTATGGCATGTTCAAATGGGTTATATTAGAAAATACAGTTTTACACAGTTGTATAGTACTGTGTGTACACAAAAATCAGTCAGTTTAATTATGGACAGCCTGGCGGGATATATCGACATGCTGAAAGAGTAGTCTAGCTGCATAACAATTATGTGTATATACAGTATCTCACAAAAGTGAGTACACCCCTCACATATTTGCAAATATGTGAGCATATCTTTTCATGTTACAACAATGAAGAAATTACACTTTTCTGCAATGTAAAGTAGTGATTGTACAGCTTGTAGAACAGTGTAAATTTGCTG
>JAODUE010042553.1:0-19257 GCA_027564755.1 Amblyopsis hoosieri | reverse complement strand
CTCCTTTATTCCTACCCTCGCATAACCCCCCCACCACCCCACCCCCTCCCCCCTTCCCCGTCGGGATCTTCGGGGCTGTATGTGTGTCTGGCTCTCTGGTTCGGATGCCATGAGAGACCGGGGGCCGTCTATACACCCTGCCTGCACCACGTACATTAGTACAAGAGACTGTGTGTTTTGCCATGTGCTGTAACAAGCCAGTGGCACTTCGAGGGGCAAGGATGAGTGCAAACAAGACACCGGGATGGCAACACACACACAGACACACACAGGGTGATTCACTGAGTTGTGTAACGAGAGCTGGCAGCACTTTCTGAAGCGCCGATCCCATCTGAACACACATGTTGGGAGTTGAGCTCTTTCATCTGTCCAAATTGAAGGTGTGGTGATAAATATCGCACCAAGTGATTTAAGAGTGTTTTGTGCAGTGTGATTTGGTACCATGACCTGAGATGTGCTGATGGTGATAGAATCCCCAGACCTATCCTATTTACCCTTAAAACTTTATACCTGGTAGCACGGCATTCCTTCTCTCTGAAGTACGCTGATGTCACCACTGGCTTGAGCATCACTGATCTGCACAACGCTCTATCAAGTCAGCCGTGCTTGCTGTCTGCACGAAGGAAACCACTCTCTCTGACTCATATACCCAACACAAGTCTAACATCTATCTAATATCTAGGTATTTCATGCTCTGTAGTTTCTAGAGCATCAATAGATTATGTGATCGATGACACAACAGAGGTGCTTCGTATAATCTTTCACAATACAGTCACATTTAACATATAAATGGCTGGTATTTTTTACCCTTTGCTACTCGATGCAATATTTCCTCTCCACCAAGGGATTTCAACCAAGGGAGGACTAAATGCAAATTTTTCCTCAGGTATTTTGCATTATGCTACAGTACTTAAATAAATGTTCTGCCTAAAACAGGAGGTTGTAAAATATTACCAAAATCATGTAATAAATATTACTAGATCACATACTACTATAAAATGGAATAAATAAATAAAAATCTGTGTCCTAATGTCTGATGTCCTTGAAGAGGTCACATGGAACATCACAAGAGAGTAAAGGTAAAGGTGCTTTTTATTGTCACATACACATACATGTAGCGAAATTCATCCTCTGCATTTAACCCATCCCTCAAAGGAGCAGCGGCAGCTGCCACTGACATTCATCCTCCGGTTAGTGGACGAATAGAATGGGCAGATCATTATGCTACGGGTTCTACTCTGCCAGTCATAATTTCACCACTGTTTAACACAAGGCTGCATTCGTTTTGCATGAAGGCTAAGAGGCGGTGCAAAGGTAAATGGTCATAATGCTGAGATCCTCCAAATTAAGCAATTTGTTTCAACCAGAGCCATGGAAAGAACAGTTACGCCAACGGAAGTTTGAAATTTATAACGGTCACATGGTTCATGGAGAGTCTAAACCTATGGCACAATAGTTCCAGGAAGTGTTTGTTGGGCAGTTTGATTCCTGCTTGATTTACTGGTAATTAGTAGTCAATAAATGCACCGATTTACTTTAAAATATAATTTATAGTGTATTTTTGTATTTAGGCTAACTTCTGGGAACTATTTTGAGGCTCCGTTGCTGTGAAAAAACGGTCTATTGGAGTGAACGGCGATGACGCAACTCTCTCTTTAATGGCTCTGATTTCAAGGCTTTAATTGAAGGTATTACCTGGGGCTTCCACCAAGCAGTTCTCCCATCATTTGATTCAGTATATACCCAGACTGGTGTGAATTGTTAATGCCGAGTATATTGTTCCAATTGAAAACATCACAAAAGATAATGTCAATCCAATGGTGAAGGTAGCCAGACGTCGAACCAAACAAAAAAAAAAACGCACCTCTCCCACGCAATTATGATTATGGTTGTGTGCTTGATTTCATATCCAGGTGGATCAAAGTGAATCTCGGCATCGACACTAGGCAGCTGTTCACACTGCGGGTTCAGAGTTGATGGGGCTTTACATGATCCTCATCTGTTGAAAGTGGCCTCTGTGGCCTCTTCCCTACAGCTCTCGTACCTTAGAACAATAACCAGAATCCCCGACCGGACCTAGACAAGAAAAGGCCCTGGCCAACCCCTCAGATCTCCTGAGCCGATGGGTGGTGCAATACCGCGAGGGAGGCTTAGACCACATACAGATAGGCCTTCAACACATCTGGCCTGTGTTACGGTGGGCACTTGACTTAGTCCAAATCCAGTTGTTTATGGATTTGCTTTGTTGCTGTAGAGCTGCTTGGATCATGGCTGTTATACGTGGGAAGCTAACTTTTGGGTTTGTGTTTTTTCATGCGTTTTGGCTATTTTATCTTTTTTTATTCATGGTACATTTAACCCCCCCCCCCCCCCCCCATGAAAGATAACTATGCTAGCCACTAACCATTTGCTGTGAAATCAGGTTTAAAAAAATATACACACTATATAAACTTTCCGGAGGAAGAAGCTGAGAAGATAAGACAACCAATAGGGCATAGTGTCGTAATCTTGCTCTGTCACAGCACTCATTCCTATAACCCGTAAACAGCCAGTCCTGGACATGTGGTGCCTAAATCACATACTGTGTGTTCAAATAGGCTTTGTATTCCACCATTTGTTACAGACAAAAGGCAACAGTGTGCCTGCTTGAAGATTAAATAAAGAGCACATGGCTGCCCAACAATTCCCCAAATGTTGACAATGCGTTCATGCTGTTGGTTCACATTTGCGTTCAAGACAACGTGATGAATAGTGGAATATACTGTTGTTTTTGTGTTTGTGTTACACTGTGGTGGAATTGTTTGGGTTTAGGGCTGCTCCTGTGGTTCTTTGAAATAGATTCAGAGGATGCAGTGGCCACGAGATTGTCTTAGGCTTCTAAAATAGTCATAATTACAGGTCTAGAGATGGATTTTTGATGGGAAATGAACAATTTTGGTCCACAAAGAATGCCAGAGCACAGTTATTATAGTTAGGCCAGGTTTAGCACATTCTTTCTTGATTAAGCATCACACTTTTATAATAATAAGTTACCCATTATCCTAAAGTAAAAATGTGCTTTCTTTGGCATTCTCCATATTAAACGAGTCACAAGGATAAAATTAGAACTGGAAATGTGTTTTATGAGGAAAATACCTTTGCTTGCATTATTTGACGACTCAGTGATGGTGTGGTAAGCTAAATGTACATAATTATACTCTTGTAGTAATGTTAGTTTCAAACACAATGCTAACAACTATGCCTCTGACACAGTTGTCATCAAAAACATCATGACATATCATGACGCTAGAGTAAACTGTCTGTACAAAAGAACTAAAGCACAGCGGGAGTTCAGGCAGGACACAAGTCACGTTGCTGGGTCGTCAGCTGACAAACCAGCTGATTGTTGCTTTACACACATTGGCCAATAATAAGGGTGCGTTTATACTTAAGCTGGTTTACCTGCCCCTCCCTGCCACTTCCCCCTGCTAGCCCGTTAGCTCCCTCCTCCTCCTCCTCCCCCATGCATCGCCTTGTTCTGTTGTGTGTCTGTGTTGCTCATTGGCTGTTGTCTTTTTGGCTTGCTCTATTCTGTTCCTCCCCTTTGACAAAGTAGTCCTGACTGAACTCTGAATATATGAAGAGTTTCTCTCAAAGTAGGCTACCTTATAAGCAACCTTATACCTTACAGTAAGGCAGACCACATAGGACTATCTATGTATGCCAGGTAGCCCGGTAACCAATTTACGGTAAGCTGCACTGTACTATGCAAAGCCTTTACAGGCCTAGACTGCTGCAGTTGCAAAGCCCATTACCTGGTTTTCTATTTAAAACCAACAAGCCTTTCCATGCTGGCTCGACGTGAGCCTTGGCTTGCCATAATGTAACTTATACAGTAATATACTTTTCTCCATACTTAATGTTTTATCCCCAGGCATCAATTTGGCTTTTCATCTAATTTCTTGTCCTGCACGATATATTGTTCCTAACTTTAGCTGCAGTCAGGGATTCTAGAGAAAAGTTGTTTATATTTGAACTCAATCAAAGAAAAACATTGCTCACTTCAAATGCCGTTTGAAGCTCCGCCCCCACATTGGGCAATCATTGTCAAAGCTATAGGCTAGTGTTATGTGGTGCGGTCTGCACCACTTTGTTTGTGTTCCCATTTACAGAGCTGCAAGGCTGTGTACAAACACTGTTTTTTAAGCCCACACACAAGACCGGCAACTATAGCTGAATTTCCCAAAAAAGTGCATTAGCTTACAATCGCTGACTACAGCTTTAAGTATTATGCATTGAAATGGTCTCTAAGTCTGCACCTACAGAACTATATAGGCACAAGCCTGTGGGTTAGGGGGGTGGCATTGGACAACAAGAAACTATTTATTATTTAAATTTACAGAACATGTGCTATATCGGGATATGTATCGATATCGGGTTATGAAATAATTGATATTGGATATGAAATAATTGATATCGGGATATAAATAATCTTTATCGTGATATGTATCGATATCGGGATATGAAATAATCAATATCGGGATATAAAATAAACTATTTCGTGATATGTATCGGGATATGAAATAATCTATATCGGGATATGAAATAATCGATATCGGGATATAAAATAATCTATATCGGGATATGAAATAAACTATTTTGTGATATGTATTGGGATATGAAATAATCGATATCGGGATATAAAATAATCGATATCGGGATATAACAAACTATTCTGTGATATGTATCGATATCGGGATATAAAATAATCGATATCGGGATATAAAATAAACTATTTCGTGATATGTATCGATATCGGGATATGAAATAATCGATATCGGGATAGAAAATAAACTATTTCGTGATATGTATCGATATCGGGATATAAAATAATCGATATCGGGATATAAAATAAACTATTTCGTGATATGTATCGATATCGGGATATAAAATAAACTATTTTGTGATATGTATCGATATCGGGATATAAAATAATCTATATTGTGATATAAAATGTTGGTCATTTCGCACAGCACCTACTGTAGAGAGACGGCGTCCGTATGGCAGAACATTTGGGAGGGTGTGTGGTATGTGTCGCCATCCAACACCCTCCCAAGCAGACAGCATGCACGGCCCGCCAAACAGAGAAGCGCTCAACCCAAAGACCACAGCGAACAAATGGAGTTATGACATCACTGTTTCTGCACCACATTTTCAGGGCATTGCACACGAGCTGCATATGTCTGCGCATGGAAAACACAGGGCAAAACTCTATTCAGTGCAACGTCGCAGTGGAACTACCACTGACCTTCAGTGGTTTTGTGCAGATGCCAGTGTAGCGCAGGCCAACTTAAACAATGTGACTTTTCCAAAGTATTGTACAAAGCAGGTTTACAGCCTCTCATATCATTTATGTTGCTCTAGTGAGATTCCCCTTACACTTCCCCATGTCGACATCTCTTTAACATGGCGTCTCAACTAACTGCTTGTATTTCTTTTGGACATAAAGGGTAAAACCGATTTAACAATGATCTTTTCACTATATACGTTTGGCCACTGGATAGATTAAGTCAGAGTGCAACAATGTTAAACGAAAGGAGATAATCATTAAGTTTGTAATTTTAATGTTAAATAAATTTGACATAAACATAACTATTGTTGTTGTGGGCTGTTTATTAGGTTAGACTTTAAAGGTCAGAGATTGTAAACTAATATATAATTTTTGTCAAATTCAGCAAATGTCTCTTCACGCTAGCTGCCTGTTCTGTGAAAAAAATGCTTCTGTAAATCGAACACAAACAAAACTTTCATCCGCACATCCGCACATCTCAGCACTATCTAGACTTGGCAATGCACGTCCAATTTGGGAGGGGGGGGGTGAGACATCCCCTATAAGAGAGGCATCTTTGCTTTCATTAGTTAAAATATCAACAATCTTTCTCTAAGGCTTTTTAGGCTAATTGGCCATTACAAAAAAGTAGGGGCTCTAATTTCAATAGTATGATGCACTAATCATAAGACAGTCCTAACATTATTTACACACACACAGACTTTGCCAGAAACCTACCAGCCAGCCTCTAAATACATTCAGGGGAATTTGGTTATATGCAGCATCTGTGTCAGTATTGTGGAGGTTTTGGGGGTCCTCTCCTCTGTCCTCTTAAAGTGCTGGAAAAAGAGAACTTCAACTGCACATGGTAACATTCAGCAAAGAAACTAAGCAGGTCTACCAGAGGGTTGAAAAGCTACAATCATATTTCCCAATGTTGGATAGATGCATATTATACAAAGGCCTATATTTAGGCCTAAATCTAGGCTAATTACTATTCTGTTGGCTTTTGTCATTCAGCTATCATCCAACCTTATTAAAACAATGTAATGTATAGGCCTAATTTCGTTATTTTATAAATTTGCAGACCTGCAGTATATTGCTCAGTAGTCTATTAATAAGTCTAAGCACCGTCCAGTCAAGCTACTTCTACTTCTACAATCCACACACACACCACAAAATCCAGCCTGGCGAAAAAAAAAAAATATCTTGAGTTGAGAGGGGCCGGTCCCCGCGCCCCTCAAGATGCCGCCGCCCCAGAATAGACACGCTCAGCAGATCCTCGGCACAGTGTACGTTCAGAGCAGCGTCAGGGAATGAGCGCAGCAGGGGGACCAGACGGCAACGCGACTACGCATTTCACAGGTAAAAGTGGCGCCGAGACGAACGATGCACCGTGTTTAATCCAGCGCCAACTGCGTTCTGTCGTGCGTCTACGTTTCATTTTTTCTTTTAAATCTTCGTCGTGTATCGACATTTGAGGAGGCGGCGGCAGGGGTTCATATGAAGTAAACAGGCGGAGAGAGTCGCATCTGCTTTGCCTTCAACATTATAGCGGTCCCTCAACTTGCAGCCAGCAGTCTAGGCTCTCTCCTGTCTGCCGCCTTTGACGGATTATGAAGGAAGATTTAGGACACCAGCGCGCAGTGACACTTTTAGGACACAGCACGCAGCGGCGGGTAGGGGGGTAAATAAACATAATTTTCAACTTGAAGCAGGGCGGTCTGACGGCCACTATTTTGTTGGCTTGCTCGTATCAGCTGAAGGTTAAAAGCTTCTTGATGGAGCTAGCTAGGCTAGCATGCCAGAGTAGCTACCTGCAACAGAGCCAGTCAGGCGCAGAATCGAATTAGGAGCGCGCCCCCGGGTCATCTTTCGCGTCTTCCAGCGAGGCCAACATCTAGTAGCCAAACCTGTCAGTCTATTATCCAAACGACAAGATCCAAGTCTTAAAATACTTGACACTGCGTGCAAGGGCGAATGCTTTCGAAGAACAAATGGCACGGGGAGACTGTCACTGAGGTACAAATAGCACCTGACAAATGGTATGCCAAGTTTAGGCGGCTTGCTTTTGTGTTTGCATGTTGTCACCTTGTCACCTGCAGCGTCTGACTTTGCATGAGGATGAAGACGATGATGCTATGTTGCTTGACTTCTTGTCTCCTTCCCCCAATCCTTAAAAAAATAATAATTTGCTTTGACGAATACATTCGTTTTGACTTGCTGCAGTTGCTAATATAGTGCACATGGCACATACAAGGGATGTTAGAATTTTAAAAATGCATAATAAATGCTACGATGGTAAAGCGATACCTTTAGATGTTTTTGAAATAGTCGTACAGTTTATATCCTCTGGGTAACTGTTTTCATGCGTGCTTCGGACAAGAAGGTCTCTTCTCAGTTTTGCCTTGTCAATCAAGGACCTCTAGAGGGCAGATGATCATAACCCACGGCATGCATGGTTTTACCTGGACTGATGACATTCAGATCTGTCCTAGTGCTATATGCACATAGGGGCTTGCATAATGCATACAGTTTATTTTCTTCGTGCTAAGACTATACGCTTGTACAAGCCAATGTTGCCTTCAGTCTCTATTCATCTAGTGTTAAAACGTCTAGTGATTTAATCTATTCCTGAATCCATAAACCTTTCTGTCTATCTTAGGCACATGCCTAAGATAGACAGAGTAACAGGCAAGACTCAAATATTAAAACAATTTCAAAGTTTATTTGTGAAATGCACAGTAGAGCTCTACAGGACTCAGACATGGTTAAGATAATGTGAGATTACAGTTTCATCTACTACAAGAGGAAATAGAGGGTGGAGAATTTAGACCTGTGTGCGTGTGTGTGTGTGTGTGTGTGTGTGTGTGTGTGTGTGTGTGTGTGTGTGTTATGTGTTATGTGTGTGTGTAATATGTAGTGTGTCTGTGACACATCTGTGAGACATCCATGGTGTGTGTGAACGTGAAGCCCAGTTGGATGCCCTGAGAGTGTGAGTGTGTGTGTGTGTGTGTGTGTGCAGTGAGATGAAGGGTGTATTAAGGGGGGAAGTGGCTCATTAATTATTTCCAGCAGTGGAGGAAAGAGATGGTCAGCATACTAGAGGTGTAATGAGTCCTACCAGTTGATCCATCAGGAAGTGTTAGGAGAGCCAGCAAAGAGAGAGACCCAGCGATAACGCTTTCTGTTTCCAGTCAGGTCGCAGCAAGACCTTCATTGCTTTAGCTGTCTAGTCTTATCTTCTATACCTATAAGAGCCGTTTCTCCTTATCTTAATGTGCTAATTTCCATCACATCCAACTAACTTGAACTTCAGTATGTATGTAAGTATACTTTGCATTCAGCTACCAAAGACATTGCTCTGCATTCTGACACCACCGGGAATAATATGTAAATGGATCCGCTGTAGATGCTCTTAGAGCTTTGAGTGTTTGAACAGTCTCCCAAAAACATGCTCTGTTTTAAACTCTTTATCTCTCTCTCTCTCTTCCATTCTCCTTCATTCTCTATGTATCTCTCTATCTTTCTCTCTCTCTCTCTCTCTCTCTCTCTCTGTGTGCATCTGTGCATCTGTGTGTGTGTGTGTGTGTGTGTGTGTGTGTGCGTGTGTGTGTGTGTGTGTATGCAGCATTAGAGATAGGCCAAGTGCATCAAGGAAATTAGCTTTGTGCCGTAAGGCGGGCTCATCGGAAGCCTTCAGACATCCTCCGATGTCTACAGGGATCCCCTCTGAGATCCATCATGGCGTCACATGTGACGTCAGAGCAGAGGTGACGTAGGCAGACGAGGGTGGTGGATTATTAAGGCAGCCGGAAATGTGTGAAAACCTCCGACATCTGCCAGTGCCAGTGTTACGTGCAAGTATGTTTTGAAGCATGAATCGGAACATGCCTTTGTTGTTATATCTTGGCTGGATGCTGGGCCATATGTTAGGCAGATGGTCGATCTGTCTGCTTTGTGTCAAATTTTGTTTGTCTGTTTTATGCCAGTGCGACGATTACGCCCTTGAGAGGACCCTGGCGGTTCAAGATTAGGGGACAGATTCTTCTCACTGTCACTGTTTTCATGGCAGATTTTCACATTAAACACATCATCCATCTCGACATCTATTTCTTTGCTGGGCTACAAAATCCAGGCTTAAGAGTACATTATTCCTGTTGTACAGCAGTAGGCCGCTTGCTTGTCCAGTCAGCTGTCTGTCAGGGATTCCTTACTATTCTGAAGGATTCAACAATGATATCTATTTTACGCCTCAATTTTTTGTTCGCTAGAATGTTTATGTTACATGTGCATCATATTGTCATCCAAGCCTCTGTTTGCATGGTATCTTGTTTTTTATTTTTGCATTGTTGAGCCAGTGGCATGGGGCCGACTGATTAGCACAAACCCAGAGCATGCTAGCCCTTTGATCACAGTGTTTTCTGCTTGGAAAACATGCCTTGTCATATTCAGTGAGCGCAAGACTTTGACGGACACTAATTACCATAAAACTAGTTGGCCAGGCGCAGAAACAACAATGTGTTTTGGAACAGCCTAACAGCCCAGTATACTGTAACTCTCTGATAGTGGCTCAGTGGTTTATTTAAGATATAATTGTGCATTTTCCGAGATGTCTTTTTTGTCTCACAATGCAATATGTTATTGGATTGTTGTTTGCATTGGTCATTTTGTCATTTTTCCCCGTCCTTTGCTGAAATTCAGCTGATTGAGTGAAACCCACTGAACAATCAGTTCATTGTTATACTTATTATAATATAGTGTGTCTTCCATGTCCAACCCTTCCTTTTTAAAAGCTATTATGCTATTATTCTGGGCAGGACCATTGTTATTTAAATGTTCTTGGAATGAAAGATTGATATTGCGATAATCTTAAAGGACCTTTTAATTATTTGACAGTTTGCAGTGAATTAAAAACTGTCCCTAATGTTATAGTCTGTGATGTGTTGCTCCATGGTGGAATAACTCAACATACCCTGTCCTATTCCTGCCTTTGATTCTTCTGCCAGTTGAGTCTCACTGTAATACGTTTTGGACCGAAGCACTGAGGCGGGAATAGCCTAGCAGCCCACATGCTATTGTCTGAACCGCCATTCACAAAGGGAAAGCAATTGTTGCTATGGGAGATGCTCTGTGAAATAGTGCACAGTGTTTTGGATAGAACTTTCCATATGAGCTAATTGATCCACAATGCAAGGCCATGCCAGTCTCTCTACAAGGAGAGGGTGTGGAGGTTACACATTGCCTCTGTTTTCTAATAGACAGTAGATACATTTTCACAATGATTTAGGCTAATAACCATTGTAGTTATCAATGTTTGAATATACTGTATAAATGATAAGACAGAAATCTTTTCCCAAGTTTGTCTTTTACAATATTACAACTCCAAGATTGTAATGCTGAAACCACATGTTAGTGAATGCCTAGTCATATATTTCAAGTTTTATGGGTAAATATGGGTTTTTAGGTGAAATACCCCTGTGGCCTAACTAAGTTACAGTTACAACATGCCTATGGCTCTGTTGCTTGAGAGAAACAGGGCGTGCAGTTAAGCAGATTGGAAACATTTTGTGACACTCCCCTCTCCGCCGTCCGTCCTGCAGAACATGTCCGTAACTTCCCCAGGATAAGAGACAGACGGCGAACGTGACATCGCGCAGATAAACAGTCCGGTCAGTGAACGCGATGTCCTGTCATCCCTGAGAAAGCCACATGTGCACACAATTCAAACAGTCGCAGGCTACGCTCCAGCCAAGCGCACGCCCACCAGAGTCGTCAGTCAGCGGTACATGGAAGCCAGGAAGTCTGGCTGTTATGTCATGCATGCATAGGTGGGGCCTATCTGGAATGCATTAGGGTGATGGGCGCCTAATCGTCGTTTTGTTTCCAGCTGTTGTCATATAGGTTATTTAGAGATTTGTTTGTGGTCATGTAAGGTTTAACATGCCTGACCAACTCCTCGTCTAGTAGTCAGTCCTAGCTTGGCCTTCTGTGCAGAATTGTCCAGTAGGATATATGCATGCGTGCCAATCTTGTGGTGCTTGTTGTAGGATGGGGCGCACCGATTGGACGATAAATAGGACTATATATTGTTTTATGTTGCATGGTTTGGTGTGTGTGTGCGTGTGTGTGTGTGTGTGTGTGTGTGTGTGTGTGTTATGTTTTTTCTCAATTTATTTGTGAAAGGGACCATGTACAAAATACATCAAACTCAAAAGAGAGGAAAGATGTTTGTTACCAGATTTAGCTTAAAGCCAATTTCCACCTGAAGTCCCTAAACAAGTTGACATAAGTGTTTCTGCGCCACACATTAGCATTGCTGTGACAGTAGTCCACAAATCAGAAATCACAATATATTGCCTTGCTTACAGTATCGCAATATATCGCAATATATTTCATTGTGGCTTCTGTATCGTGATATGTGTCATATCGCCAGATTCTTACCAATACACAGCCCTAATTATTAGAGCCCGACCGATATATCGGTTGACCGATATTATTGGCCACAATTTTATTTTTTTACCGATATATTTGTATCGCCGATATTTTCACAGATATGAGACCTACGGCCAGTAGGTTGGAAAAGAGTATGTGATATATTTTCTATTAACCTGTATGTGTTTGCAATTCATAATTAGCCCAGAAGAGGCAAATTGACCGACAAGACTCCAGATGAAGAAACCGGCTCTTGGCTCCGTTCTTATTCCATGCTATATTTACAGAGGCAAAGAGAATGAATAAAACAACATAGGGGGAAGACTTAATATATAGAGGCCGCACAAGTATGCTAAATCATGTACTGGCTTTTAGTTATGTTAGAAAACATATGCAGGCCGTTGCAAACCTATTATGACTCCTTCCTGATGTTAGTTAGCTTTAGGCTAAGGATCTCGAGGCTAACGGGACAACAACAAAAATCTGACAACAGTTTGCAATACCTGCCATTGCTATTTATTAAAGATTGCAGTTTGCTGGTCTGTACCATAGCTGTGCCTTCCCTTACGTATGGGTGAGTGAGATCCTGTGTTCTGCTGTTCGTTTACACGTCACAGCTGTTATGGGTCAGTATGCCTAGCCACGGGGTCTAAAAGTATTTCTAAAAAAGCATTGAATTTAATATTCTCAAAATAAGGCCTTAAAAGTATTGCGTTTCCGTTAACGTTTGGAGGAACTGCAGATTTTGGCACTTCCGCATTGTCTTCATTTCCGAAATTGGAAGTTCCCGCTTGGTCCAGATAAACCCGGTCCCATTCCAGCTTGGTCTTCTCCAAGGCCTCTTCCCACCCCTCGCCATGTCCCTCCACGACGTGCCCTCACCTCACTTGGCCCACCAACAGGGAGCTGACACCGACCAGTCAGGCCGTCCAGAGACCGTCAGACTCCTGCAGCCTCCAGTGAGGACACACACACTTACACACAGATACTCTCACGCACGCACACACACTAGCGCACGCAGGCACGCAGGCATGCACGCACGTACGCGGCCCAAGGCACTCGTATCGGTTTTTAATAAAACAAGCGGTGGCCTTGCCAGAGGTTTAGTCGCCCACAAAAGAGACACTCTCCCATCTCTCATTGCGTCATAAATGTCAGTGAGGCTACAGTGAGTGATTAGCACTGCTGAAACTGCGGAGGCTAGTTTGAGGGCACTCTGTGGGGAAATGTCAGCATCGACTCTCATGTGGTTCCGATTTATTTTTAGCTTACCGAGCAGCATATGTTATTCATAAACATTATACCATTAATTTCTGCTTTCTGAAACGAGCCACATCATTAAAATACAGCAGATCTGCACTTTTGCTTTTTAATTTCCAGATTCTCAAGCTGCCGGGGAGCCTGAGTCTTTCTCACACAAATAGGCATTGTAGTGCAATACAATGTTGTGTTATGGGGTATGAAAGCCGGCCATTGTTGCTCGCTGTCAGTTGAATGCAAGGTTTTATTTGATATAAAATGGGTTATTCGGTTGCGTAAGAGATTTGGTAGTATGAGCTTGTCATGGGAAATAGTGCGAGGTGGCAGAGAATGACCATGAGGGCAGGTCAGCCAACAGGCAAAATCCTCATTTTGCAGTGAAAAGAGATCTCCAACCCATGTAGACTGCAACCACATGCTCCAGATTTAAGACTTAAGACAGATTAGGCAACACATGGTTGTTAAAATAATACATAGCAGTTGAAAAGGGAACCCACGAGTGTTTGCCTGGCTTGGTGAATTAGACCTAATCGTCAGGAAGGAAAGGGTGTGAACGGGACCAGGGTCTGATGTAGAAGTCTGATACTGTATATGGTGTTTTTTGAACCCTCTGTTGCTGTTTAGGGCTGTCCCGAATACCATTTTACAGGTTTCAAATACTTGATGGTATTTCCGAATGAGTATTGGAATACTCTCTCAAAAACACAATTAAAAACACTCAACTATAATTAAGAAGTATAACAGAAGTAATCTTTAGTTCTTAGCTGTAATGAGCACACATGTAAACATGCGCTCAAAATGGACACTTTGATTGACAATTGAGCCAGTCAGAGCTGTCAAATAGCATATACCTCCTGTATTAGCTAATAGCCAATTGCAATCAATTGTGTTGATGACACAGTGTAGGGCAGGCAATTGCATTTCAACATGTGGGTTTATATGGAGACAGTAGGGATTAATGGGAAAACATGCATGCATAATGTGAAAAAGCAAATACTCGAATCCCAATATTTAAATCGAATACATACTCAACGAATGAATACCTGAATAATCGAATAGTTGGGGCCAGCCCTACTGCTGTTGCAGACATTGAATAGGTCATGGCTGAAAAGCAGCTGAATTTCATACCCAGACTACTGTATCTGTACATATGGCTAGCTTGACGTTGTATGAAATTTCGAAAGTAACAAATGTCCACTGGCATTTGGCACAATCATGAATAAACAAAGTAACTTGTCTATTGCCTAACAACTGTTGTGAATGCAAGCTTAGTAAAATATAGGTCATTCTTTGTTTTGTTGTTTTTTAGGACATAGGTACATGCATTATCAGCGGACTAATGAAAAAAGGAAATATTTCCAGACAGCATTGTTCTCAATAAACACACTAAACTATCAAACTAAAACTAGCATGCCCTTGAGGGATTATCCTATACACAAATGGAAAGAGTTAAACCCAAGGAAAAGTAATAACTGGATAAGCGCCAAGTGTCAATCCCCCAAAACTAACAGGTTTAAGGTTTGAAATGAAACAGATAATCTTATTAGAGGGCCAGGCATACAAAGAGTGCAGCATTTCACGGTCTTCTATCCCGTTAATCACCTAGTAGGCTATCTCAGTGCACAGGTGGAGCGCAGAGAAAGGGAACATTGGGGAAGTTGGGAGGAGAGAGATAGGAGCAAAAGAGGTAGAGATGGTGATGGTGATGTCACCCTGGTCCTTCTCTGGAAAAGATTCAACTGATAGTGATTGAACAAGTTTGTAATTGCCTATACCTTATTGCTTAGGTCTTTTTTTTATTAAATAGTTTTTTTGGACCGCTGTGCAACCGAGCACAACTTGACTTCACTGGTTAAAAGTCACCGCGTGATTGGCTTTTAAATAGTCTAACAGCATTTGTCAATGGCACAAACGCTCATTGAATGTAATTTCGTATTAAGGGCAGCTAGGCTGTTGGCAGTCATATTTAATACTGAGCACTGAGTGAGTGGGTTGCTGTAGCAACCCACTGTAGGAGCATTATATCATCCACGGGGCCCGATCTCGCCTTTAGGCGGACGGTCATCAATTAAATTGGCCTAGTTCATCCATTCTTAAACGTAAGATATCTCTTAGAGAATAACTGAAACAGTTGTAGATCATGCTAATTAATAGATCTCTATGGAGATTTGTCTTCATTTTTGTTAGGATAAATCTCTCCAGATGATTGCTTTTTTTTCCAGCTTCAATTTATCATTTAAACTTCAACTTACCGTTTGTTTTTAAGAAAGTGTAAGTGGTGTAGACATTCTGAAAATATTGATTCCTGTTTCTGGCATACTGTTTTGAACTCTTAAAGATATAGTCAGCTATTGTAAGATAATTGAAAGCTTTGTCAAATTCACCAAATATCTCCTCACATTTAGCCAGCATACCTTGTGCGTGCTGACACATAAAACATAAACAAAGTAAGCAAACACCGCTCACAACGACAATGCCCTTGGCTTCGCAATGTATTTCAATGTGGGCAGGGCAAGTTTGTTTTGATTTAAGATCAACGTGTTCTCGAGAATGACTGACTAACCCGGCTTTTAACAGTAATACTTTCTTATCTTAGATTTTGTTGTCAAGAATTCAGCCCACATTTCAAACAGAATTTTAAAATGTATCATCGCCACCCTCTCCACTTCAACCTACAGTAGTTCCTGAGATTCAGTTTTGGAGAGACAGAAACAGTTTACTGTTGAAGGGGGGGGGGATGATATATACAGTATATATATGTAGAAGGGTAGGAGAGAGAGAGAGAGAGAGAGAGAGAGAGAGAGAAAATGAACAGCCGAGACGAGGGAGTACGGCATCTTTTTTCCGGCAGACGGTGCTGTCTCTAATCCCCTCTCTGACGCCAAGGTCTTCACTCAGCTTGGCTGCTAACAGGCACCTTTCAGCGACAGACTACAGTTAGGAGGTCTTCAGGGATTCCCCTTACAAACGGTGACATTTTGTGCGTCCGCGCGCGCCTGTCTGTCCGTCTCAAAACTCCCGTCCGTCAACAATGTGCTAACTGCGGGTCAGTTGGACCGGAGGATTGTTTACCTCCGTCTCCTCCGGAGCGCCGGATACGATAACGGCGGCTTCGTGAGTGAGTGAGACAGGGAGAGGGTTGTTGCTAGGACGACTACAGGAAGGAGGGACGGATAGGACTGGTTGACGGGATAGGCGGTCGATCTTGTTTTGACACCAAGGCTTAGAATTAAATGGATGCGTGGTGTGTGTGTGTGTGTGTGTGTGTGTGGGGGGAGGTCTGCCCTTTCCTAAGTCTAACCGTCCATTTCAGACAAGACCCTTGACAAAGACATGGAAGGGGCTTGCTAATGGTTTTAACGTGACCCTATTTTCCGTTCTCTTCCTCTGGCTCTGTCATCGTGCCCCCCACCCACCCTCTCTGTTTCCAGTGATGGCCTGAGCTGCCCAGCTGTGTCAGGGAGCCCACTGCCTGCTGCAACCAGAGGGGAGGAGCCTTGTCGCACGGCCTTCCCAGCACGGCGGGCAGCGCGACACTGACCGAGCGAGCCGCCGCCCGCGTGGGGGGGGGGGGGGGTTGGGGGATGATATGGAGGAGGGGGGGTAAAACCCAGCCAGCGTGAGCCAATGCGACCATGTACAGCGTGGAGGACCTGCTCATCTCCCACGGATACAAGCTGCCCCAGCACGCCTCCGCAACCGCGCCCTCGTCCCGACAGACGCCCTCGCCCTTGCCCTCGCCCTTGCCCCCATCCTACGGCAAGCGCCGCGACGTCCCGGAGCGCAGGGAGCTGAATGGGTACGAGAGGGAGGCGGGTTCCGATGGAAACGGCGGCGGCAGGCAACCCGAAGCCACGAGGGCCGACTGCCCCTGCACCGACAACAACAATGAGGACAACGACGATGTCAGGGGCAGGTGCCAGTCCAGACAAGATGGGAACGGCCCCCTGGCCCCCCCCGGGTGCCTGGCACCAGAGAGCGGGTGAGCGGCTGTTAGCGTTACGCCCCTTGTTTGTTTGCTTGTTTGCTTACGTGCATGTGGAGTTTAGAGCAGCGGTTATTAACGTCCGTAGAGGTACAGTAAGCGATTATAAGATAACACACTTTTTTTTTATTCAGTCAAATTCACCAAATATCTTCTCGGAAGCGTTCCGTTCTCTGTGTGTTCTCAATGCCCCCAGGCTTGGCAATGTGTTTCCAATGTGCGGCGGGGGGGCGGAGCATCCGAGGGAGCACCCTATGGCGTTGAAGGGAGGGGTGTTTCTGATTGGACCCAGTTCAAACATCAACAAGCTTTCTCCAGCATGAATCACTATGACTTGTTCACCAACGTTTTTACACCTGTGACCCCGAAACATCAGTATCTTACAGTATGTGGTCGGTCACCAGCAGTGGACCAGACTTCTAATAGCACACAGGATACATTAGTTTATAATATACTGTAATTTCAACGATTATATATAACCCTTGCTATTATCTCAACCCCCCCCCCCCACGCACACACGCACACACACACACACCCCTTCCCCCCTAAAGCATCTCACGACCCGTTTGAGAACCTCTTCTTTAAAACATAAAACAGAGACTTAAGAGTCTCTTAGAGAGAATTCGGAAGAACAATTATTTGATCAATTATTATTTATTTTAAGTTTCTAGGACTAGCGAGGGAAATGTCTAAAGGTTTTTTTTATTTTTATTTGTATTTTGTTTGCACCGCTCTATCTCACTCCTTCATCCTTCCCTTCCGGTGCCTTTCCATTTGATCCAACCCCCCTCCCACCTCCTCAAAAACAGTCTAGGGCTGGGGAGGACAGATATGGGTGAGTTCTCATCTGCCACATGGGGCCTTAGGAGTTGTAAACAAAGCTGCAGTTAGGCTGCCTGAGACAAGTGCACGCACACACACACACACACACACACACACACAGAGACACATTCAAGCATGTCTATCTTGCCAGGGGTTTTCAAACCCCCCCTCCCCCCCCCCCCCCTTAGACTATCAATATTCCTATTGCTCCCCACTGTATCGCAGGCATTACACCGCGTTATATAATGCATTGCCCTATTAATAATATAGGTGTTCATATAGGCGTTTTTAAAATATGTATACGGACGGTTGTGCTATATTTAGCTCAGTCTGGAGTTATGCAATTGAACCCCCCCCCCCTTTCCTCGAGGAGAACTAACGCTAAAACATGCAGGTTGTGCAGAAATGGCCTGGCTGCAGCCATTCTGCTGTCGTGCTTGTCTCGAAGGCATGTTTGGTTTGCCCATTCGCACCAGCTTTGAGGGCCGGTGTGCGGCAGTTGACTGAAGCCAGTGCCGAAAACAGTCATATGACCTTGAATGATGTCACAGAGTGACATTGAGTGATTTTCATCCCTTTTTTTCTTCATGTATGTTGGACTGTTTAAGCTGCGCTTTGCGCCCGCATTCCCGACAGCACTTCAGGCTGCAGCAGCATTCTGTCGGCAATGTTGGAATTGCGAAGACATAAGCTCTGCCATTTGTGTTTGTGTGTTTGTTTATCCTTCTAACCCAGCCCCCCCCTCTAAATCTGCTCTCCCCGGCAGCTTTTACTTTAGATAAGGAATGGATGTATCTTGGCCTCCCCATTAGGCAGTGCTACTTAGACCCAATTAGACTAATGGCGGTAACTCGTCTTGCGAACGTAGCAGTTTGGCACAGCTGACTTCACCCCTTCGCCCACCCAGCCAACGTCTCTGCCCAACGAACGAGAATCGTCAATGGAATGTCCGCAGCCTCTGCTAACCGTACGGGCGTACGCCACTCCCTGTTTGCGTTTGTCAGCCATTCAGCCGCAGTCACAGACGGCTGAGTCGGAAGGCTGTGGCCGATCCGATCGCGGGAGCCATCATGGAGTCCCTAGGGTTGCAGCAGACCTTCCTGGGCTCTCCCAGATAACCATTATTCCTTTTCCTTCAACCAGGAGGAAATAGAGCAGATGCATAAGGAGAATATCATCCTCTGTAATGTTAATTTGTCTTGAAGGGCACGCAGCCACATTGTGTCACTGTGTAAAGTGTTCGTTACAACCCCGGAGACAATCACAGCTCCAGTGTGCATAACAGCGTCAATGATTGCATGTCTCCATCTAGTGGTAGCTAGAGGCAGTTCAGTTCATGCTATTAGAACAGTTATTTATATATATATATTTATATTAGGGGTGTAACGGTACACTGAAGTCACGGTTCGGTTCATACCTCGGTTTAGACCTCACGGTTCGGTACATT
>JAODUE010042542.1:0-19258 GCA_027564755.1 Amblyopsis hoosieri | reverse complement strand
AGCAGGTCTGGGGTCAGAACGCCGGGGAGGAAGACCGAGGAAGGCGGGCGCTCGGCCCCGCCTCCTCGGGCGTTACAGTTGGACTTGTTTCTAATATAAATGTCTTATCTAGTGACTTCATCTAAGTGCATGTGCACTTAGTTTAAGAAATCTTATCAAGTAAATTTCACTTACTGCCCCGCCAGCCACATTTGCTTGTTTTAAAAAGCAAGCTCATAACTAATATATTTGCACTTATTGTCTGGACATTTGCCAATGTAACAAGATAATTGTTTCTACTATTATTGATCAGTGAATAGGCCTACTACAGTATGAGTCTGTCAGTGGTACTATGAGTCCTCACCGCTAAGTAGTTACAAACACATTAGCTTACATTAAACAAGCATACAATTAAAACATAGACAGTAGTCATGTGTGCACATCCCGAAAGTCTGCAAACTGACTCCCCACTTGGATGTGCATTATGTGCCTCCCCCCTTCTCCTGAAGCATCACATTGTCACTATTGATTACTAAAGTAACTTTGAAGCTAAAACAAACATCATATTCAGGCCAGCCCTTGTTGATGGTATAGTATTTTTGATTATGTAAGATATAAAATATCCATATTTCCTCACCGGGGATGAAGGTGTCCACCAAAGCCCCAGATATATGCCAAAATAAAGATGTTCCTGTACTGCAACAGCTGTGTGGAGTCCATGTGATCCATACTGCTTGTTTCTTGGGATTCTTGAAGTGCATCTGTCAGGAGAATTAGTTGTGCAGTCTGTTAAGAAGTTGTACTGTAATTTATTACCAATTAAAATAATTTATATTATATATTTATACTGTTCATATATAATAACAGTTTAACAGGCACGTTAGTCATGCATCTAGTTTGGATGTATATAAATCCAATAAAAATATGGAATTTCCTTTTCTGTGTTAGAACCCAGCATACAGTGTTACTGTATACTCAGTAAGCCTCAGTAAGGTCAATGTTCATCCTTGTAAACTTTTACACCCACTGCGAATCTTACAAGTTAGAGTAGACCACATGAACACAGTCCATACCATCAAAACAACAGTAGTTAAAATGTCATAATACCATTTTCTTTCATCCGTGTTGATGAACGTTTTGAAGAAGGCATCTTTCTTAAATGTTCCAGAAGTGCATGTAGAATCCTAATGAATGACATTATTTCTTGCAGACCGTATGTGGGGCTTTGACAGAATGTTTCCCCTCTCTCACTGTGCATTACAGAGGTTAAGGCATTCTGCCGAAGAAACATGAGTGTGGAACTGAAAATATCTTCAGCTAGATGACGCCAGATTCTCAAAATCCCTTGATCCACTGATGGACCTCTATTAAGAACATCCATTTCAACCTTCCACGCAGCCTTCCACAGTTCAGTTTCAGTGAAATACATGATTCCACAACGGGTCAACGTAGAAGGGGTGGCTTCACCTAGGTCTGTAACCTCTGCCAATATTTTGAACTCTGACTTAGGCGGAATCAGATTCTCCCCTGATGTTAGGAACAGAGTGGGGTCCTCAATATTACTGAGTGTGCTTAAATAGTCCATCCAGCCGGGCTGCCCGACAGGCTCTCCATCCATCACCAGCCACGTCACTTTCTGATTTTTGTCCTTCTTAACATGGGCGCTGACTGTTTTTGAAAGGTTGTGATGCCCCAGATCTCTTAGTGCTTTTGTGAAAACTCCATCCTGCCACCCTCTCTCTTCACAGCACTTTCCAAATACATCTTCGAGGGACATGGCATTGGGAAAAAAAACATCTGTGTCAACGAAGCTCCAGTTTAAAAAAGGCATTGCGGTTTGTGGTGCATCAGTCGTACTGTTACCATCAAGCACATCTTTAGTGGTCGCCACAGCCAGACTACATAGTGCCCCAGCTAGAGTACTGTAACAGGTTGTCTTTCCACTTCCAGGGGGACCAATAAGCAGAACAGTCTGTGAGTACTTCATGGCCTGATACAGAGTAAGTGCATCGTGGATCATGTGTGCATTGCAGTGAAGCCCTCTTATTTGTGCCTCTTCTGTAACTGCATTTTCAAGTAGCCTGTGTTCTTCTTCCTCAATATAATGTTGAATGAAATGAAATGCATGTGCCATAGGAAACATTTCTACAAAAATTGTGCAAAACTGTGCTTTTTTGTGGTCGTCAATAGTAGGCAATAAGACAGATGTAAGTGCTTTGACAACTGCCTTTTCCTCCCTTACTGCTTGTATAATGGCAGCAGATTGTCTAATGTTCTTGACACTGGAAGGCATTTGCTTAGATTGCTCTACTTTGTCAGTAGCTTTCCCCACACAAGAAGCCTGTTCACTGGTGTCTTGTTGGAGGTATATAGCAGAAGCTGTGATGACATTTCTCAAGACCACAAGCCAGCTAACCTGGTTATTATTGATGAATTCAGGCAGGCAGAGTGAATCTTTGGCCAAGTAAATGAGGGACACAAGGCACTGACTTAGAGACAAGGCCTCTGAGAATCCATTAGAAGTCAGCATTACCTCTGCAATGACTCTATAGTCGGGGTGGGTGAATGCAATAGGCCTGGTCCCAGCTCGGAGGCTCCCTGGTACTTCAGTAGTGTACCGTTTTGATGAGATGATGACACATCCATAGGACTGCCTGGCAAATATGTTTTTTCCTGCAAATGACATCTGACATGTCTGGTTATCAAGATGTTTAAAATCCTTCGCTGTCTTGAAGGTGCTGTCCTCCGGTTGCCTGCCTATTTGCTCTTTTAAAGCAGAGAAGGATTGGTAAATGTCTGCTAGATGTTGTCCCAGTAATGACAGTGCTCCTTGCATCAGTGAGTCCACAGTGTCCATCACAAGCCACGCGCCTGTCTGGAGAGCCCCCAAAAACATGTGCTCAATCACACTATGGCTGAGGCTGGCGTAACATTGTACAGTGATAACCTGTTGTCCCAGAGCCCTCCCCAACTGTACCACAGTTTTGCTTTTTCCAGACATGCAAGGTCCACTGACAAAACCACATCTATAGCTGGAGAGAGCAAGGAGAATACCCAGTAATGTCCTTTCAGTGGACGGCATATTCACCATCGTGGAGAGTTCTGGACAAAGGTACTCATAACCATAGGGCAACTGAGAGCCCAGGACATCAACGTAGCATAACGATTGGTCATCAGCATTTGGATTTGGAGGTGAAGTCATATGATACTTAATTGCCATTTGCCACTCAAATGATGACTCCAGTTCACAGTTTACATTCGCCAGTATGGAGAGTTGCTGAGCCTGATTTATGGTACACTGCACTAAAGCTTGCAGAAACACCATTCTGTGTTTAGACATTTGATAGTCATCATCCGTGATTTGTCCCTCTCTTATGGCAATGCACAGGGTTTTCAGTTTGGAAGAGTTGTGTCTTTGCAAGTAGCTCCATTTGTCTGGGGATGGAAACTGAGCAACACCACTGAACCATACAATGTCCTCTGCAACCAGCAGACACTGAAGGGGGTAGTCAGACAGAAGATCCATCACAAGCAGCATGTTTTTCCTAATTGGGATTTGGTGAAGCACATTCAAGTCAAACTCCAAATCCCGGTCAACTGGTTCAATTGATTTTCTTGCTGCTACACAGTTTTTCAAGAGCTGCATCATAGACTGTTTTAACTGCTTCTCCAGATTGCAAAGCCAAACCATGACGCCCTGATTTGGCTCCACGGGACAATGAAAAGCAACGTGCTCCCTAAAGCTGCCAAAAACACCTAGCACCTTTGTCCTAACAAAGGTGTCAGTGATATTGCAATTGGTAGAGTCATTTGGCACTTGTTGGTCCACATCAAGCCAGTGCACTCCTTTAAAGCATTTGCGTATGGTGGGAAGAAGGGCGGAGGTTGTAGGAGGCATCGATAGCAGTTCTGTCAGCTCCCTGTCACTCAAGAAGTACAGTCTGGGGAACTGTTCACGGGCCGCGTCCAGAAGACTCAGCATCTGGTTGGAAACTGCTTCCATTGTAGACAGACCATTGATAAAAGCCAAGCGAAGCCGATCGCCATGGAAACGGTGATTTGCCTTTTTGGGATTCACTATGTTAAACACATGTGGGTCTCCAGACATGTAGACAAGTATCTCCTTGAGTGTCTTATCCACTGGAAGGAACGTGTCCATCTATGATAGATAAATCAGAGATTTAACATTGCAGTGAATGCAATTTACTTAATTATACATACATTAACACATACAACATGCTAACTTTTGCCAACTTAATATTTAACACAATACACTTACCAGCTTGGTTCTCTGAGCACTTGATTCATACAACATCTTGGTCAGGAAGATCCAAGCTTGTTGGTATCTTTCAAAAAAAGCCAGCAGCTCCTCTGGGGACAAGGGGACAAATTATTCAACATTGCATATGTATTTATGATATGACGAAAGGTCTGAAGGGAATTATCATGCATATCCACTTTACCAAGATCTTGTAACAGCTGTACCCAGTGTTCCACCTCTGATCTGAGCTCGCCAACATGGCGGGAGGCCAACATGTTGCTCAGCGTCATCATGCTGTCCTCTATCTCAAAAAGGAGCACGTCTAGACCTAATCCAAACAGCATAGTTAGCATCCTAGATGTGGAAGACATTCAACTATTGCACACAATGCAGTGGTAACGTGGTGTATCATTTGTACCTACAGGTATATACTGTATACACACACACACAATAGAATATGATTGTCGGTTTTCTCCTTTGGCCTCACACCTCACCAGTCACAATCAGCACAGCACCATCACAGGAGGGCGGCCTAGCTGTTGAGTCACTTGACTCAGCGCCAACACAGGGCCCCTGCCTATGCGTGGATCCTTGCCACACAGGAACACTGAACATAGTCATTTGGTAGAGTTTGGCTTTCCAGTCCTGCTGAAGTCTCTGGAGGGCTTGCTCAATGTCCCACTCTGCCTGTGCCTCTTCCCACACCTCAAAGGGTCAAAGGCAAGCAAAACCAATCAAATGTTTTCCATTCAATCAAATCATAATATATTGTATATTACAAAAACACAAACTACCAGAAGGACTTTAAGTCTATATTCTATAAATAGATATTCAATACACATTTTAATTATTTTTATACCCTCCAACTCACCTTTTTTATTACTGCCTGGTGATCTCCCAGTTGCATTGACATCAGATCAGCTACATTTAGTTGAATCTGTGGGTCGTACAGTAGGCCCATGCCTGCCAGAAGACATTACTATTTGTTGGAAATACCTCATAGCATCATGTCAATGAAAAGTCCCATCCAAATATCTAACCTTTCCACATGCTTCTCAAGTGTTTCCACTTGAGTGCTGGGCTGCACACGTTAGCCACGACGAGAAGCTGGTGGTTAAACTCCTCCAGTGTCTTCAGGATCTTCTGCAGCACTGCATCACTGGCAGGTAGGCTCCTTGTCAGTGATACTGCCTGCTTCACCCAAGTACAAACATCTGCTTGTGCTTGTGCAACTAGAAACTGAAAAAGAAATGACCAATTATTACATCTTTTCACGTGATATAAATCAGTCCATTATCACCCCAGGGATAGATTGTATTGTTAAAAGCATTAACAATTAAATTTAATAAAAATATGCATTATCCCCACCCCCACACACACAGCCAACCTTTCTGAAGCACAAATGTTTCCATTCATCCATCTTGGCTCTGCATATAGATATCAGCTCCCACAGTTCCTTACGGGCTTCAAACTTCTGAATGTTGGCTATGACCTCCGATAGGTCCTGTGGATGTCCTGAAATGAACCAAAAGTGTGACGAGATATTTATATACAGTATGATGTCGTGAGTGTGGGCTACAATCTATTACATATTTAATTGAATAATACATTTGGGTTATACATCATTTCAAATGATCTGTCAGAGCTCTTGGATGTACATTGTCTGTATTAGCATATTTATTTTACCTCTTAAATTTTCACAGAACCTGTTGAGCTTGGTTATTTCTTCATTAATAGCATACACCTGACTGCACACAATGTTAAGTTTTGAGACCATCTCGTTAGCGTTCTGAGCAGGGTCAAGGAAGTTTCCAGAAGTAGCATCGGACACTCGTTGTTCCAAATCACTGATCAAACATGAGAACTTTTGATCCAAGCTGTCTGATATGGAGTGAAAATTCTGGCACACGGTCTTCTCACCATGTTCAATGAGAGAGAAATAGCAGTCCCACAAGGTATGTATCTAGAACAGAGAAAGACACACATACACTGCAGTGTAACGTCAGCTAAAGTGAAAATGCAGGTACTAGTGAACAACCTATCAAACCTATCAAATCTACATGAAAGCACGTCATAATGTGTTAACATCTTTTTCGCTCTTCTGCCTGCAGACCTGTTCTCGTAGGATCATGCTTTTTTCACTCATTTGGCTGTAGTTTTCTCGGATGATGTCTTGGATGGTGTACACGTACTCTAATCGTTTCTGCATGTCAACAGATTCTTTCACATACTGCCTGACCTGGGCAAAGAAGCAGAGAAACAACGTGTATTTTTCCTTTAATCAAACATTTGTTTTACATTTACCCCTTGGGGTACTCAGTTGTACCAAATACATTTGTAAAACAAATGTGTGTTCCAGGAGCCATCAAAGACACACATTTTCTATCTCTCGATTTAAGTCTTGCTTTTTCATATTGTAATATTTCAGATGTAGCTGTATTTAATAGTAGTAAGACTATTAACTAAGTATCTTCTGAATAAATGACTAAATTGTTTTACTTTTAGTGAATTTAAAACCAGTGTCAATTCATTATGTTATTTTTATTTTATTCAAGTATGCATCATTTTATCATCATTTATGACATTTCCAAATTCCAAATGACAAGAACAAAAAAGTATCCAAATATATACAATATCCTTGTAAGAGTGTAATAATAGTTAAGGCTAAAAACTAACTTGGGCTCAATATAAGTGAAGCTATTCTAATATTATTATATATATGATATTATTATAGGACAAGTTTAAAAAAGTCCCATTAATGTTGTGGAGGTGCGTGCATGGTGTGATGAGAGAGTGGTGGGGGGCTGTGACTTATTAGTGGCTACAGAGAATAGTTTAAATGCAGGAGCCAAAAGTGTGTGTTACCGAGACAAGCCTTAGTCCAAAAACGACACGGATTACCCGCCAGGCATTTTTAGACTCATTTGAGATGGCGGTGGCAAGCAGATGGCCGGCGGAGGAGTGGGCGATAAGACTTCTTCCACTGCTGGCTGAGGAGGCTCAACAGGCAGGCAGCCTATCAAGCTCCTATCAAGCTCCTATCAAGCGCTGAGACCAGCTCTGCTGGACCCTACAGGGCTGAGCTCAGAGGAGTGAGATGGGAGGGAGGGGATTGGCCACTTGTGTTCTCCCGGCATGTCCTCCATGGGAAGAGACCGGCAGAGCAGGTGGTGGAGCGAGTGGCACTAGAGTCAACGGGCTGCCCACCGGGACAGTGAGCTGCCTGAATTGGCGGAGGACAATCTGGAGGGGAAGACCAGCAGAGGAGGGAGGGCCACCAGCCCACCAAAGCCTGCAGCTCTACAACGGATATGTTTTCCCCAGCACACACAGGACAGGCTATCTACCGTACCGTGAGGAGATATTTCCTGAGTTTGACAAAGAGCGTATTAGCTTACAATCGCTGAATTTACCTTTAAATATGATTATGCACGTGAGGTCAAATGAAGTCTCTAAAACTGCGTGCCTGGCTTAGTGACATCAAGTCGCACCGGTGAAATGCACCATGCACTCAGCGACATGCACTCAGTGACATTACTCAACTCTATGTTCCTCTCACATTGTCCCCACCCAAAATGTTTCAGTCAATCCGTCAGTCAACGGTGTCCTTAGCTCCCATTGGTAGTCGCCTCAATCGCATCGCCTGAAGTTGAGATAAGTTTAACTCGGTACCCGCCCACTTTGCATTGCCGAATGCTATGTCGCCCGTCGTCGCTTCAAGCCGCTCAATCACATTGACTTTCAATTGACTCTCGTCGCTGCTAGTCGCTTGCAGTGTGTCCGGGGCTTAGGCTTTTTCCTCTCTAGGGATGAAGAGATGAATGGTTTGTGGTATTAGGGCCAGCTGCTGTCTTTATCTTGCTTTACATCCTCATGCTTTCAACTGATATTTGTCTTTTTATAACTCTTCTTTTATATGCTTTGCTCTGACTTATTTGTTTGTGTTTGATTGAGTTGGATTATATTCTTATGTTTTATTACTTAGAAAATACATGATATTTCTAATTACAGCTCATATTTACCATGGATGCATATTCTGGAAAGTCGTAGAGGTCAATGGGTTCTTTCTTGAGATCAGCAATGGCCTTCTTCAGGTCTGAAATAAGGCTCTCTGAGCGCAGACTCATTTCTGCCACTGCCTGAATTAGCACTTCATCCTCGATGCACTTCAGCTGAAGTGCTGGAGAAAAAAAACCCATATGCACAAAAGTCCACTTAATACTTCAGAATGACAAGTGGTTGGGGGGAGGGGTGACATATAGAGCTTTCCAGCACACTTAAGATCGCCCCCTCTCAGGAAAGGAAGAGCAATATACAAAGGCACAATCCTCAATTGTGTTACAGCGCCCACAAAGCCTCCGCACGCATTTAGTTCATATTTTCTAATTGTCTGTAAAAGGTGGCTATGTGGGAGGGAAATGCACTGGCAAACTTCTACACCAAAACAGCGATGTTTATGTAACACTGTTTTCAACCACAATGGCAAATCCAGACACAAATCAATAAATGTACATTTAGTTGTGAGATGTCAATCCTGTGATATGTGCAGTACACACGCCCAGCCAGCGTTTATCCAACATATTTCAAACCACCCTCTCCTTATTCGTGCCTGACCGCGTATGAAGATAAAAAGAATGTATTGCCCTGATCACAACACATACGGTATATACTGTACAGTACATACCTAGATTCTCCAAGATGTGGCCGTAGGAGATGATGAAAAGACGGTTAGAAGTAGTAAATGATGGGGGCATTGTAGAAATCCTTTCAATCCAGTCTCGTAACTTCGCCATGTGTTCCTTATAGACTAAGGCGGGCTGGCCCTTCATAGCCTCCAAAGAGGCTGAACTCCATTTCCCGGTGAACGAATGAATGTCCGCCAGCCATGCAAACCCCTCACACAACTGGTGGATCTCTGCTTTATCTTCCTGCACACAGATCAAACAACGTGGGCTTGAACTTTACTTACATTCCATGGGCACACAATAACATACAGAAAGTTGAGGACTATTTTGATACCATCCAACTGATTTTCATCTCTACACTGATGACATGGTCATCTGATCGTGCAGCACAGGCCTGACAGGTTGGAGGTGTTGATGAGTTTCAGACTCACTGCAAGAGCTCACACAGGTGTGCGATAACACACAGCAAGAACATATGAACTTTGCCATAGCTCACTCGTAGCACAGTCTCAGCTTTTTACACTGTAAAGAGATGCCACTGAGAGGGTAATGTTGTTTATGAAGGTCCTATATTTCACATTAAATCTATTCTGTGTCTCTGATCCTGAATGCTAATATTAGATTCAGCTATACTGATAGATGATTTACTGAACACTTCACTGATCATGTCAGGTCCAGTAGGCTTGTTTTGCACCATTTATTTCACACAATACTTGCAACAATGTACTTCTCCAAAATATACTTGGCAGTTATTCAACTAAGCCCAGGAATCGCAGCATAGGAGCTACATTTAGAAGATAAAAGACATGCCTGCAGGATTGCGGTTTGCTCCCTGTTGACGTCTTGGGAGATATCGTTGATGGCGAGGTGCCACTCCAACTGTGCCCTGGAGAGAGGACAGAAGCACCCTGGCAGCCTGTGGCCATGCACCATCAAAACATTCAATATTGGCTGTTTCCTGGGCTCTCGTCTGCAGACACGGTCAATCCCAGTCACCCCGGGGTCTCCATTTTTGGCCCTCACAGGACCTGGGTTAGCAGACCCCACCCCAGTTGAAGAGGTGGCTGGGGTACTAAAGGTCCTGCTCTCCAGAAAGAGTCCACAACTGTCAGATATCTATAAAGTGAAACCAGGGAGTCATTATGAGAGGGGATTACAGATAGTGCACTTATTGGTGTACTGTATGTATTAAATACTAACTAAATAACTCATAGGCCCGCCTAAGTGACCATATGACACTTGTTTGTGTAAGCAACATTAAGATCAAGATGCAGGCTTCACAAGGCTAAACATTTTGGCATCACCTGCATTGCAGATTCCACAGTGGTCAGGAGTGCCTCACGCATCATTAATTCAAAGTGGTGCAAAGGGGGATACAGAATCAGTTGGCCATCTGCGCTGATAATCAGCAGGGCTTGAAAGAGACAACCCTGTTCCAGTTTGTCTCTCTAGCAAAGCAAACACAGAGAAACGGTGATGAATACCAGCAAGTTCATTAGATAACTGAGTATGCTTGCTTCCTCTATAATCTGTAGAAGCAGTATTTGGCAGTAATATCTGTTTCGATGTGAGTCATCTTTTAAATACAATTATAACAATTATATATAAAACCAATACAAAATACAACAAAAACAACATTTAAATACAATTCGAAAAAATGCTGCTGTGTGAGTAATGTCTTCTTGTCACCTTTATCACATCGCTGAGGAAAGAAGTGACTTTTTGTTTGATAAGCCCAATTATGCTCTGGACCATCATATGATTAATGAGAGCAGCAACGTTGCTTAGCCTCTGCAAGATGATTTCAGCCTGGGCCAACCCTTGCTTCAGCTCCCGTTGATGGGCCAGCTGAATATGTAAGTGTTGGTCAGGTTGAATAGAGGTTTTCAAGTGCTCAACTTGCAGTTGTAGCTCCTGGTAAGCATGAAAACTCTTTTCCTGTACCTGGGGACAAAATAGCACCCAAAAATACAATATTATACAGTAAGCTGGTTTTAGCCATGGCCCAAAATTTGCATTATGGTCCTAATACAAATTTGATTAAGTGTCATAGATGGGATGGAATAAGAGTGACACTCTAACTCCAAACAATAGATACATATAACATAAAAACGATACATGAATTAAACCATGAACATTTACATTTGAGCAAATTACTACTTTATAGGGTTCACCATGTTGATAGGTTTTAATATGATGGAAACACTACCATGCTACTTACTGTACAGTATATTACAGTATAATACAATAATATGATCATATTTTGTACCGAATTTAGGATGACTGCGCGACACTGAACAATCTTTTTAAACATCCACAAACACTCCTGGCTGTTATTGATCAGTGTGTTCTTGAAATTTGTCAGCGTGAAGGTCTTAAATCCATCCACAGGTGGCCAGCAAATGTGCTCCATAACACTGGAAAAGACACCATCTTTAGTCAATATGGACACAATAAAGTCTGGTTGCCAGACAAGGGCCCAGCGTTCGGGCACCATCAGTGCTGTAAGACATCACTACTGCGCTAACAAAGAAAAGCAGGGAATGTGATAACACCTGGCAAACTGCAAGATGGCACGTCTGAACTGAGGCACGGCCAGAAGCAGCAGATCCTCCAGCTTCTTGCACTTGCGCTGGAAAACAGTCACGTGTACATGTCTGTGCCACCTGCGACAGCAACAACACAAAGGGTCAGTGTCCAGCGAACACAGCGGTGCTTATAACTGTGACGAGAAAGGCAGAAAGCACGTCCGATACCGTCTGAAAGCTTTAAGTAGTTTGCAGTTCCTGAAAAACGGGATCTCTTGCAAAACACTCCACAGTACAGACTCCCTGTGCCACTCGGCCAGCGTGACACGTCCACCGCAGCCTCTCTCTGTTATGTGCAGCACGGAGTCAGTGGAGAAGATGTAATGCTCGGGGCCAGCTGCACTGCAGTGAACCACCTGCAAGTTGTAAGGTCTAAAGGGAAAGGAGGGACAGTTTGTCTAGGGTAGTGTCTTCCTGGGGGCGGGGGGTGGTCTAACTGGGCTGTTGAGCCCCCTACCTATGTTGACAGTGTGGTTTATTATGCACGCATACATCTTTTACTTTACGTGTGTTTTGTCTTATGACTATCGGTACAACGGTAGCTGCAAAGTAAATTGTCCCTTGGGTACATTCATGTACATTCATCTAATCTACTCAAGTAGTCCTGTGTATAAGCCTCTGTTGAATTTAAAGGTAACTTAAAGTCTTAATATCAAATAGTCTAGATATTATTTTATGGATGAATTAAGATTCGCCATACAGTACTTTTGAAGTATGTACATACTATCATACCTTTTTCTAATGTTTCACTATTTCATTGATACATTTCAAATGCAAACTTCTTTGTAACAAAATTGATAAAGAATAGGCTAATGTGCAAAGGGAGATGTTTTAAGCTACAATAAAAACATAAGTGATAATATCAGTGAGTAGAGTTCAGAATGTCAGACAAATATAGGGCGTTGATACCTGTAATTGTCGCAATCAGTTTCTTTTAGGTAGAATACATCAACTTCTCCTAAACTTATTTTTTTTGCAAAGAGCTGAAGCACCTCTGTGCTTGTAAGAGGAGCTTTAGTTGGTTTGTTTTTCTTCCTGATTTTGGCCTTTTTATCCAGACAGGTGGTGAATTCTGTTGACTCGTAATTATCTGAAATACTAAAACAGTAGATCATATCACATTCAGCCCACACCGTTTATAAAAACAATTAGGCTACTTGTTCTTCCAGGTAATACTGTAGTATGACATACCGTAAATAAGACATTTCCCCATCTAAAATAGCAAGGCTGCGCAAAGGGGTTACAGTATTTATATTGTACAGTAAGCTAAGGCTATACTATACAATTTTAACTGTGATATAAAGCAACTGCTCCTGTATTTGATATTTGTGCTCTGTAACCCCATGTGTTAAAATTAAAACATTTTGAACTAAATTACCTTGGGTTTGTTGACTGTTCAGCCTCCACATCTGTTACCTCCACAGCAGTTACAGGAACATCAATAGCTAATGCTGATGCCATTAGACGAGGTCCTTCTGTCCAGATCGTTCCATCCATGGCGTTCTCGATGCCTACCTTGGCTATTAGACGAGGGAGTTCCATGACGTTTAAAGTTGGTTCAGGGGGGCGTTGTTGGTGATGACCGAAGCTACGACCAAATGCTACAGAGTGTGGAAGTTGCCCCTGGCATATTGGTGGCAAGGTCACTGAAGATCCAACGGCACTAAACTTTGAAGCATGGTCAGATTTCTTTGCCTTAGTATCTGCCAGCCCATTGTTGAGGCTGCCCCTTGTGTTAGCTCCATCAGAAGGCCTTTCTCTTTTTGGACCAGCATGCATGATGCTGAGTATCACTGCAGTCAGCTGGGCAACATCACTCTCTTACATGTTGAGCTTTGAAATATCTATGCAAAAAACGACAGTGTCATACAGAATAATATAGTAGGCTACCTACAGGTATACGGCAAAGTACTCTCACTCTGTACTTACTAGTCTGGTACCTAGTACGGTAGGCTATTCATACCATGGAAAACACATGTACGGTACGGTATGTAAAATTAAAGTTGGTGAACAATGTTCTACAAATTTGAGGCAACAACTAAAAAGAGTACCAGAACAGTACAGTAAGTCGTGCTCAAAATGAATAATAAACACTTCTATAAACACAAATACGACAACTGCACGGTAAAGTTGCTAGGCGCTCATACAAATCCGAGTTGACGTTCCTCTCAGCTAGGTACCAACGTACGTTACCGTACCGTAACTGTAATCTACATTAATCGTTAGCTAACTTCGCATTTTATTACCTAAGTGTCTAAACTTAGTATATCTCTTTAATTTAGTAATGTTCGTTAGCATGCAAAGTTCACGCAAAATGCTAATAATGTAGTTATTATTTTAGCCATTGGCTAAACTAAAAGCTTTCACAAAATATATTCTCACCTGACAGAGAAGTGTCAACACGAAGTAGGGCAATTCTTAGTTGTTATGGCGACGACTCAAGTTTACTGGGCTATTTTGAAGTACTGCCTGCTGAATGTCTTCACTTCAACAGTGTCACGACTAAGATGAAGTCGTAGTTATTCGTTAGGGTTGAACTAACCTAACTAATGTGGGACTTTAGTTAGTTTAGACGTTTGCATTTTAGACCTTAAGAGTTTATTACGATTATGATGCCAGTGCCTGCCCTGCGGGCAGATGATCTGATTCTGATTTCCCGTATCAGTCCCGCTCCCACATGATATCACAGCTGTTTTGAGAAAGACACACAGGAGACCGAGGGTGTAGCCTACCACGCATACTGTAGGCTACTATAGCGTTTTAACCTGTTCAAAATGGTTAAAAAAGAGTGAAGTTATTGAACGCGATCAAAAATTCATATTTCTAGGCTACATTTGTTTTACAATTGTACATATGCATTGTACATTTTTATGTCACATATATTAAGGCCTGTCTATGTGATGATAAACATACCCATTAAGAAGTCCAGTATAGCCATATCTATGAAGTCCACCAGTCTGGTGCCTTCACTGTAAGGTGGAGTCTTTTTCACACCTGAACAGTAGTCTGGGTCAGTCTGCCACCTAAAACAGATGGACACAAACTACATTTTAGAAAGTCACATCCTAGCCAATTGTCAATGCCAGCTGTTATAAAGGGTGTTGACACTGACCTATATGAATATTTAGGTGTTGTTTAAAAAACAAACTTGAATCCCATGTTTATGCTACTTCTAAAAAGTAGCATAAACATGAAAAAAAAGACTTTTCTGAGAAAAATGAACTCTTATGATGACTCTATTTTACAGGAGTTTCGTTGCATGGTTTGGAAATCTGAATCTGATTAATAAGAACAGACTTGGCAGTCTAGTTAAATTGGCTAGTAAGATTGCAGTGGAAAGTCATGCCAAGCTTTTAGAATAAAAAAACAGGTATGCCCTTAGGAGAGCCAATGCTATAGTGCTAAGGGTTCATAGGTGGAAAAGGGGTATGTGAGAACCATGTTGTCATATTTTAGGTCCAAGGTGTATAGTGAAAAAATACAGCATGTTTATTTTATTCCTGCTGCATGCTTAATAGCAGTTAACATTGTGATGTATCCCTTGTAACGTTTGACTAATTTGTAACACATTTGACTATTTGCTGTGTAATATTTTAGTAGCCTATTATTTTTATCATCTTTGAATTAGCTTTGTGCAATTCATTGCATATTGGAAACGTGTATGAATTTTGTCATTCCAGAATTAGCTTTGAGAAAATTGTGTTTAGGTCATTTGTGTTTCTATGGGCTGCAAGACTAATTTCCCCTATAGTGGGACAATAGTGAACTTGAACTTGAATCCGCCCCCTGAGGTTAAACCTGATGTCACTAAAGACATAGTTTCTCCTGTGGTTTAGTGGTTAATGTATTGTTTGCCCATGTAATTGTCATAAACCAACATACAATATAATTGTAGTATTTGCCCAACAAACAAATGCAAACTATTCCCAATTAGAGCACAACTGTGATTTGTATAGGCTAACTTCTCCTGAGCTGGCCAATAACCATGTACACACGTTGCCAGCTTGCTACGGCTGTAGGACCTTCTCCACGGTGACCGCCAGGTCCTGCGGCCTGCCAGGGAGAGGTCGGGCAGCATGACGGCCAGAGAGGCCTCTAGGTTCCTTGGACGGCCACACACAGCGTGTTCTGTGGAGCAGTAGTAGGAGCATCGCCCGTAGAAACACACGTTTCCCACTAGGGGGAGCCAGAGGAGCACAAAAGAAGAGAGCGAGAACAGAAGACAAAAACAGTTTGATTAACTGGTGCAGTTGTGGACCAGTTTTATACCATAGTGATTCAGAATGTGAAACCCAAAGATGTGCAGTGTGAAGGGACAATGAAGATGTCGCCTACCTGGAGAATTAAAGAAGGTTCGGGCCAGTTTATGATCTGTGGTAATGTCTTTCACCTCCTTGACCACATCCACCAGCCGGCCAACCGCTGGAGGAATACGCCTGTAACCCAGAATCCTAGTGGATAAGAGAGCAATGTGGAGAGAGAGAGAGAGAGAGAGAGAGAGAGAGAGAGAGAGAGAGAGGGGGCAAGGAAGATTAACAGAGAAAGAGGGCATTGAAGAGACCTGTGGATAGTGGCTCCATAAATGTGAAAGGGTTAGAGAGAATATAATATGCATGATGCACAAATGAGCAGTGTATTATGATACACAATGCATACTCAAAACAATGGTTTCTAGTCCGTTTGAATAACATTGCTAGTTCCAGAAACAGAGGAGCCCACCATTAATAATCCATCTGACCTCATGCATGCTGTGATCGGACTCATTATAATTCTCTACCTGTCCAGATGGAAAGCAGCTATTTCTGCATTGTGTCTCTCGAAGTCAGAGAAGTAGTACAGGTTGTAGTTGGTTTCTTCATCTCGCTCCTGTCTGCCATGAAGAGGAAAGGCGATTTACATAATGGACTCGTGGATTATATTTTCATAATGGGGTATTCGGTAAAGCCTCTTAAACTGGTTCGTTTTTAATACCGTATGTACTAATATTCTGGTCATTCACAGCTATACAGTATGTGTAGGGCAATAGTCTATAAATACAACCACCTTCAATGTTGTGTGATGTAAATGTACATTGTTAAGGCACAATATATTGTTGATCTAATAGCAAGAAACCAGACACATGTTTGATTAGTTATCTTGTCTGGTTATATAACCGATCCCCCGCCTCCCCACACACACACACACACAAACACACACACATATACAAACACACTCCTCATTCTCTCTGTTCTTCTCAGTGAAAGCTTCATTAAAGATCTGGTTGTTAACTTGATGTGAATGGAATATTGAACATAGTAACAGTCAGCGGACCAGAGCTATCACCCTATTTTTCATGGTTAATATGTTTAATACAAAATATAGTTATCCACCCACTAGCATAAGTAATAATAGTTTCCCTCACAAACTCACTTCATCGGTTTGAACATGGCCTTCCCGTAGTTAGGAAATGACATCACCAGCTTCAGCTGTGTCCCACCAGATTTCTGCACTGAAAAGGGCACAGATAATGTTACCATAGCAACACTTCACACACAAATTTCGCTGCATGCTGTGCCAGTCACCACTATAAAGGGCACGCGCTCCAGAATTAACACGCAGGCCTGTGGCCTGTGCACCATTGATAAGACACATCTTAGTTTTTTCTGCAACTTTAATCCACTTCCACATCAATGCAACCAGGAGGAAAAGATGTGAGGAAGAATATATTTGCTCTAATGTCCACCATGATCCTGCTGAGAGTAAGACATTCTCAAGAACTCTTGCTAAATTTGAACTCAGATTAAGAAAAAAACACCTCTCCCTTCAATGCCATGGGGTGCTCTCTCAATCTCAGAAGCTCTGCCCAACACATTGGAAATGCATTAGGAAGGCTGTAGAATATTGTTGTTATGTAGGGTATGCACCACTTTGTTATTCTTCCTATTTACGGAGCCAGGGCTGTGTACAAGTACTAGATTATTTTGGGCTGTGTACAAGAACTGGATTCTTTTTTCATCACCCACAGAGAATGGCAAAATGCAATGAGATTTGGTGAATTAATTTGCTTATAATCACTTACTATACCTTTTAAGGTATTATCAGCTAGTGTAAGATGTTTGTAAGATAATACACGTTTTGTAAAATTTCACCAAATATTTCTTTGCATTTTGTTTACTGTTCTCTGTGCGTACATAAAAATAATATGGTACTTCTACACAGTCCAGTAATATAAATATGAACAAAGTGGAGCATGCCTTTGGCTTCGCAATGCATTTTGATGTGTGGGGCGGAGCTTCTGAGGGACATTGTTTTGATTTGAGCTCAACGTTAGCAAGCGTTCACAAGAACGACTAACCCTGCCTTTTATTGCATTAAACGGTACAGAGAGACAATGTAAAACGTGACTTATGATATTTCATAATGCAAGCTAGCAATATGACAATTCTACAGATAAAAGTCTAATATGTGCTGTCTCCTCTGTGTTCCACCTGCACTGACGAGGCGGTTGGTGGCCAGCTGCTCATTCAGAGCCTTCATGTTGGGGTCGCGGTGGGGGTACAGCTGCCAGCGGGAGATGCCCAGGTGGAAACGTAACCAGGGAGGGTGGCTGTCACTACTGTTGGTCCACTGTACATTCTCATAAGACATCTGGCTGGCACTCACCCTGGGTGGGAAGTGAGTGGGCATGGAAGGTAAAGAGAAAGAGGGTGAAGACAGGAGGTGTAGCCTTGTGAAAATGGTCTGGCCACGCTCCCGGGAAGTGTTCGCAGTCTTTTTCTCCTACTTTGCGTAGACCTCTGGTTCATTTCGAAACTATTACACAGCGCTGAACGAATCGGCGTTGATCGCCTCATCTAGCTCTACCACCATTTGGAAACACGCTTGACGTCAACGTCATCTCACTAACCCACCCTGATTGGGCCGCCAGCAGGGTGGCTGTGCGAACGCTAATGTGAACAGGGTTTCCAGACTGTAATCTCAGTGAAAAGAAATTGAGCTGAGAGCAATAGGTGGGCGGAGCCAGGCTAGGAGTTTCCCACCTCTAAACCCAAAGCAACAGGCATATAGCAGCTTTACTAAACTCTAAGCCATGAGAGCCTTTTGGGAGAATAGACTTTATTACACGGTGTGTAGAGTGTAGACACACACATACACACAGGCATTTTGCACTCTCATCATACTGTACTCACCACTGAGAGCTCTTTTCACGGACCACCTTTGAATTCACACTCAAGAGCCAGTCACCCTTGGGGATGGGCGTGGCAGGCAGGTTGTACAGAGGGTGGCTAAACAAGGCCTCTAACTTAGACAGCTCATCCATGCTAGGTCCACGGCGGCCCACGTTGCTTTTCAAGCCGAGCCTCTCTTTGAAGCGAGTGTCGGTATGACGCTTTGGGTCCATTTTGGAGGGGGTCGTGTCAGCGGTGTCTGCTGGCAGCTGAGCTAAGCTGCTAGCTTCGTGGGAAGTGTAGTTGGTGCGTGCTGGAGCCCTGATGGTGTTTGTCTGGCCGGCAGGTGACGAGAAGAGGCCACAGGGTGAAAAGTGAACAGAGAGAGAGACCAGTGCAAGGAGGAGGTGGAGAAAGACAGTGGCAAAGGCCAGGGACAAACAGAATGTCCTGGAACGACGACGGACATACCACCTCATCTTGCTGAGAGAGAGAGAGAGAGAGAGAGAGAGAGAGAGAGAGAGAGAAATAAATAATCAAACAAATAAACAAACAAAGCATCGGAGTAAAGTTTTCCTGGAGAGAGAGAGAGAGAGA
>JAODUE010042522.1:0-19263 GCA_027564755.1 Amblyopsis hoosieri | reverse complement strand
TTGGTAGAATTCTAAAGTATCCTAGACATTGGAACGGTACTTTGTCGATATTCGATGACGTAGCATCCTTGAAATCCTTCCTTGACATTGAGAAACATCCTATGTTTCATTGCCATGTGAACGCAGGCGGAGGTGTCTTTTTTTTTATTCAATATATAAATATATATAAATATAATAAATATATTTAAATATATATGTTCTAATGTATTTGTCGGTATAACATATGAATATATATACATTGATTGTAATGGATGCCTGTAGATTATAAAATGTTGTAAACCGATGTGTTCATATATATTGGATGTTAACAAATGTAAAGATACTTAGATTAGCCCCATAGTTGGAAGTTTGTAATCTGAGATGGATTTATGTAGGCTATATTTAGTTTTCTTAGTTTTCTTTAATATTGCGGCGATTTTTATTAATAGTTATTGTCAAAGTTGCTTTTTCAATTGAATGGGCTCTACTCTGCATCAGTATTGCTATTCTTTTATTAGCATATGTACAACATTTTATTTGTTGCACTGTCTGGACTGAAGAACAGGTTTTGTATTTCTGTAAAGAACCGCAGACAGAGACCTTCTATTTAAGTGTTTTTATTTCTTTGAAAAATCTAGACTGAACACCAAATTACTTTTGTACAGAATAAAGACCCCCAAAAGATATACTTGTGTCCTGTGTTGGTATAATTTCCCAGGCTACATATGTAAAGCTGCTATTGCCACATTTGACTAACAGCCTACTAATGGCCTCTAACATGCACCCTCTCCTCCCCCCTTAGAAATTTGAGAAATATGATGAAATGAAATGAGAGAAATACAACATTAGAGAGATAGGATGAAATATAATTTCAGTAATAATACTGATTGTGTGTATGAGTGTATGTCACCACATAAATACGGTCACAATATCAAAAATGGTCAAATTGTCAATATATATTATTATTGTCAATAATAACATGCTTGTCAAACTGAGTTAATACTGTAGATCACCTCATGCTTATACACAGCAGACCGCACCACTCCAAATCCAATCTGAAAGGCGGAGCCTCTGAGGGACCGCCCTATGGCGTTGAACGGAGAGGCGTTAAATATCAACAATCCTTCTCTGGAATAACTGACTATACCTTTACTATAACTGGCATACGCCATCTTTAAGACGGTAATATAAATTCCAATGGATGATGATTTTATTCATCAAACAGCAAGCTGGCGTAAAACCACATAACGCCCAGAACAGAGGTTTAAATATGCACATTTCTATTCTAAATATAATTCATAATAATATAGCCTGTACTCTGGATAATCCATATCACCCCTTAGAATGTATGTGTACCTACGCTATTAAGGCTTCTTGTCTGATTGTATGAAGGACGGACATATTTAATTCCTCTCACACATTTGATTGTTTGTTTGTTATATTACAGAGGAGCCGTTTAGAAAAACAATTCCTAAACTCATGGCGATATATGTTCAAATATTCTGATGGTCAAAAAAAACCACTAGTTTTTCTAAAATATCATCACACTACCACCCCTTCCCCCACAAAAGAAAATTTAATAAATTGCATAGCAAAGAATATTCAGATGTCCCACTTTCCCATTTCAGATACCTGCAGGATATTCTTTTATTCAGTTTTGTGTCTCCTGTGTTTTGTCCTGTTTCTAGATCCCTCCAAACTCTGGCTGTCACACCTGAATAAAGGTGTGTTAAAAAAAAAATAAAAGAAAAGGCTATTATGTTTATGTAGACAAAGGCTTTACAGTTCACAGGTCATGAGTGCATGTACTCTCTTAAGAATGAATGCTAAAGACTGAATGCATTAGAAAAGGTAAGTAATTGCCGAGTGTGTGTGTGTGTGTGTGTGTGTCAGACGTCCTCTGTGGACTATGTGGGTGTGAACAGACCCTGCTTGATTGACACCTTGGTGACTTGGTTTGCGATGAGCTCTTTTGCACATATGCAAACATGTATCTGAGAAGGCTCCAATCGGCCAGACTAACTGAAGCCGCCCGTGGACAGCTAGGGTTTGTGCTGTAAGGCCGTGATCAGACTTCACCAGGCAGCAATGGTGACGTGACCGACTGTTCACGTCACCGTTGGCAACACAGGTGGAAGCAGAGGAAAGAGGGAATGTACTGTAGAGGGGGAAAGGGAGGGATTAACAGAACCGAGAGAGAGTGAGGGAGAGAGAGAGACAGAGACAGAGAGGGAGGGAGACAGAGACAGAGAGGGAGGGAGAGCAAGAGGGGCGGAGGGAGGGAGAGAGAGAAGCACTGTTGCTGAATACACCTCATCTCCTCTTCAGCTGGAGGGGGAGACGGAGAGAGACAAATTAGTGAGAGAGAGAGAGAGAGAGAGAGAGAGAGAGAGAGAGAGAGAGAGGGCAGGATAGCGATATTTCAGTAATCGTCAGAGATCCGCGAACGCGTCATGAGAAAGCAGAGGTATAGAGACGTCCTGGAGGAGACGCAGACCATCTGAGACGTTGACGTCATTTTGGCCTGACCAGGCCGGCAGGACGTGAGAGAAAGAGAGAGATGTAATCCTTCCTTCTGTCACGGTAAGAGCACGGAAACATACCTGCTGTGTTGTTGGGCAAACAACACGCCACCACACACGCACACATGGCGCTTGTGATGCGCACACACACACACACACACACACACACACACACGCACACACACACGCACACACACGGCGCTTGTGATGCGCGCACACACACACGCACACACGCACACACGAATGCTCACATACACAGAGGCATAGACAAACAATCTCTCTCTCTCTCTCTCTCTCTCTCTCTCTCTGACACACACACACACATATATGCACATACACATGCACACATACACAGTTGAAGGTGTGTTTGACATGGCATTAAAGTAAGTTAGTGTTCGCATGTCTGTGTGTGTGTGTGTGTGTGTGTGTGTGTGTGTGTGTGTGTGTGCGTGCGTGTGTGTGTCACAGCTGTATAGGTAATGTCCCTATTCAGCAAACAGCTGTCTCACACCCCCCCCCTATCACTGTTGCAGCGTGCGTGTCGTAGCTCAGCACAAACAAGCATTCTGCAGCAGGACAAATGCCACCCTCCGTTTCACTCTCTCTCTGTCCATCCGTTAAAAATGGTGCCTCTCAAAAGCTTTGCTCTGCATCACTTGCCCCGTAGCTCCTCAGCAGCGGCACAGTGGTGTGAAATGAGGCTTACACAGTAGCAATGGATAGTTTGTTTATTTAAGTCATTACCTTGCATGGTATTCTAATTAACTTGGCTGAAATACTGAATGCTCAGTGTGCTTGGATTTTTGTCCTTCTTTTATGAATACATTAGGGGTAGTATGTTGTGCTAACAACATACTGTACCATACAATGACATTGGGCTTGGACTTGTGGAATAAGCTAGCGGCTTTCTAACTTTTCTAGAGCCATGACCCCTTAACGTTGGTTCATAAAATAGATATGTTTTAGACATCATTAAATGTTATGTTATGTCAGTGTAAACTACAAAACAAGGTAATGACCAGGTATACACAATTGTTGATCTGAACCACTGTGTGAAATGGAGGTTGTGGGGTAAAATCATAGATAGACTGTATATATAAATGGACAAACCCTCCCTGACATCACCCATAGCTTTTCTCAAGAACATATTTGAGCCTATGATTTGAATACCGCGCTGTGCTGGCTCTGGCCGTCGCAATCATTGCAGTACCTCACTCCACCTGTAATCCCCCCATGCCCCTATTCATTATAATGGGCAAAATGCATGGCTAATATATTTTCAACTGATGAGTTATACAATAATTCACCCCCAGTACAGTTGGTATGAATGGGGAGACACTAGCTACAGAGAACAAAACCGTTTTTTTGAACCAGGCTGTAAACATGTTTATTTCTGCTGTAAAATCAGACATTTTAACATGGGAGTCTATTGGGATTGACTCTCTTTGCAGCCAGCCTCACGCGGCCATTCGATGAACGGCAGGGTTTGGCAATTCCGTGTTGTATTCATGTCTCAGCACCGGAGCTTCCCTTTGGGTAAAATGTACCAGTGTTGCTGGGGAAAGTTGAGCCAGTGGCTCAATTTACCCCAGAAGTTTATATAGGCTGCATAGTTACAGAGTAACCTGTATTATATTCACAATACATACAATACGTACATATACACAATTACAGAACACACAAACACACACTGACTGTGTCACTGTTACAAATTCATGTTAATTTTATACGTTATAGTGTTGATACAATTCTAATTGTTGACTAATGTTAAGTTTAAGCCACACACAAAACATGCTATACCCAACATCACAACTACACATAGCCTATATTCTGTATGTAATAATAATCCGGTAATTCCACACAGCCCTGGCTCTGTAAATAGTAACATAAACAAAGTGACGAACACCACAACAAAGCCGTAGTACTACACTTTGTTTCACAATGCGTATTGATATTCGTCTTATATATCGTAGGGATATTGTTCCTCATTTGAGCTTGAAGTTAGCAAGCGTTCTCAAGAATGATTGACCCTGCCATTAAGACACAAAACGCACGCTATATACTGTGTGTGCCTGTCCACATGCATGCATGTGCTTTGACAATAGAGCACAAAAAGCCTGCCTGAACTTACCAGACACTATACTTGCATGCTTCCAATTTAAAGGCCATATATATATGATCCTGTCTGCCACTAGATGGTGAACTACAGCAACCCTTCAACCCTGGCTCAGGTCATTACCCCACTATATATTTACACATAAAATAGTTGTTTGCTGCTATATTAATGTAATTCTGGAAAAACTTGTTGATAATTGAACTTGGTCAAAACAAAAACATCTCTCCCTTCAATACTATAGGGTGCTTCCTCAGAATATCTGCCTTATACATCGGAAACTCATTGCTAAAACTGGAATAATGTTGTGGTGCGTTCTCCAGCAAAGTGGTGCAGCCCACAATGTACAAATATTCACAGAATTTGACAAAAGGCGTATTAGCTTGCTATCGCTGACTATACTTTTAAACTGCTGAATATTTCAATTCACCCTACACACGCCCCTCAATCCTCAAAGTCTAAATGCTTTAAAGTTATAGTCAGCTATTGCAAGCTAATGGGGAGCTAATGCACCTTTTGTCATATTAACCAAATATGTCCTCGCATTTCACTAGCTTACCGTTCTCTGTGTGTGTATAAAATATTATTTGGTACTTCTACACAACCCTGGCTCCATAAATACAAAATAAACAAAGCAAACAACGCAAACAACGCTCACAACAACAATTACCGCTTGGCTTCGCAATGCATTTCAATGCGTGAGGCAGAACTTCTGAGGGAGTTTTAATTTAGCAGGCATTCTTGAATATGACTAACCCTGCCTTCAAGGCCAAATAACATTGTTCTCTGCAACAGTAAAAGGTTGCAGAGCGTGTTATAACTTATGCACACTGCTTGAAGCTGCTGCTGTAGTGAGGCAGAGGAGGCTGACAATACCACCCGTGTTGGCACGACAACCCCTTTTCTAGGTTGCATAGCACCTCACTAACCTGACACGCAACATGGATTGTTAGACACACGTCCATCTGGAGAGCCGTCCATCCAAACTGTTTGAACTTTCATAAAATTCTTGGCACTTGATTGGATTGGACCATCTACCAATGTTGATTTCAAGCTGTTTTCAAGTTGTTTTCAAGTAGCTTTTGCAGTCGTCACACCTAAACCACCCCCGTAGCTATCGCCGATTGGTCATTTAAGTTGTTACACGGACTCTGTCCAGACTGATTCTCACGGGAACGTAAAACTGAATGGTCTCGCGAGCTTCAGTTTGACTTTTCCACTAGCACCTTTACACCCTTTCTCAAGGAGTCAGGGGAGATGCCAATCAACGTGGTGGTCTGGAGGACACGCCCCCCCCCGAGGAGAGGTTTAATCAGTCACTTGAATTCACAACACCTGTGTGGGTGGACAGGCTCTCAGGATCTGTGCTCAGAGGGCTTGTGGCGGTAATTGCAGCCGAATACAGTACATGTGCATGAGAAAGGAGGACCAAAGGGCTCACTCGCTTTTCTGCACCATCGATCCGGCGCGCATTAGCGCCCATTCTTGCATTGTGAAGCTGCCAGAAAACGCACAATGAGACATTGAAAGTGAATGAACATGATGAATCCATTATTGAGCAGGCTACATTGGGAAAGCTATCACAGTGGGCAAGAAGAAGAAGAACAACAACCCCATGCACCCACCCCACATACCGTATATCTGCACGTATCTGGATGTACACATTAGCCCTAATGTACGACGCACTCGCGCTAGCTAACAAAAATGTACACAAAAACACTTGGCATTAGCCAGCCTTCCTGCTGTCAGCCAGCTAATTAAACCCCACGAGAGTGTTTGAGTGCTAATAGCTCGGGTGCATCTCCTCGGTAACTGAGGCTAAATTGAATCTGTCAAATGTTTATCCCTCCTCCTCTGTTGAATAGACTCAGTGTTGTTTTTTCATCCCTTGACACTTTCCCTCTACACACATCAAAGGTGAAGTGCTCAATTGCACTGCAGTGACCGCAGAACCTCAGATTACCTTGCCCAGCTCACTGTTTATGTTTAAAAATGCACATGGTTGTACGCTGACAACGTGGAAGAAAAAGCAATATGGGGAGAAGAGAGGAATGTACTCAAAGTACAACTGACTTGCGCTGTCAGTTTCAAATAAATAAAAGCAACAATTCTGTAATTCTGGCTTTAACCACAAGGGTACTTCCACACACAAATCGAGAAATGTCTCTTTAAGGAATATTGGAATTCGATAAAAACAAATGCACCCTCTCTCCCTCCAGTGCCATAGGGCGCTCCCAGGGCGCTTCCAGGGTGCTCCCATGGGGTGCTCCCTTAGAAGCTCTGCCCCCACCATTGGACATGCATTTTCAAGGCTGGGAATGTGTTTTTTTTGTGAGATCGGCACCACTTTGCTTGCACAGAGGCTGCAAGGAGACCGTGTTTTATCTTACAATCGCTGACTGTACCTTTTAAATGGAACACATGCATGGATTTGTTTTTTTGTACCGTATGTTGGGAAATTTTACCGACAGAAAATGCTAACATTGTCTAGAACTTTCAGTCAGATTTGTGTCTCTCTACAGTGACACATCTGAGAGTAGACAGAGCGGCGCAGAAGTATGGAGGTGAATATCTCAAAGGCTTCACATTGCCCCTGGTCATCACATCAATAGTGATGAAGTGCAGTTCTGCAGGAATGTACCATCTTCTTTCAAGTGCATCTCAACCGTAGCATTCCTTGAGAATAAGGGAGATGGTTGTGTGCCTCATATCGTACACAAATATTACAAATTGCACAGAAATTCGGAGAGCACAAACAGAGATGAGATAGACTTGTCTCCATGGCAACTATGTAGTAAGCATTATGGTGTGCCAGTGAGAGCACGTAGCGTTTGTGTGAGCGTGTGTTTTAGGAGTGCACAGTGCATCCAAAAATAACCACCGTGATGTTTGAATCTCAGTTGTTTTATGATGACATTTTAAAAATATGGGTTTGAGTTCCTGAAGGTTCAAAGAAAAGGGTAATGATGTTCCCGTTAAGCCTCTCAGTCCCCTATATACTTTGGCCATAGCTCGCTTTGCTACGTAACATTTTGTTTTCCCAGGTCTATTTTCCTTGATTCGTGTGTCTTGGGTTCAAAACACTCCTAATTAAAGTGTTAAAAAATGTTCATCTCAGTTTTAGAGCTCAGTGTGTATTTTAACTTAAGCAAATACAACTAGGCTAAGCTATGAAAATGTTATTATTATTATTATTATTATTATTATTTAATTATTTAATTAATGAATTAACTGAGAGATTAATTAAAGTGAGAGGCACCAATAAAAAAACTGAAAACCTTGAGAACACAGGTTCATAACATCCAGATACTTGGACAAAATATAGGAATAAAAAACAGCTTTTGTTTTCTTTTAGCATGAGAAAGAAAAATAACAAGAACTACACGTTGATGTTGTAAAAGATAATTAGGTCACAGGAGAGAGGAAATTTGCTTTCATTAAATATTGTATGAAAACATGTATTTGGAAACTGTGGCAATCTTACAGATTATAGATATTATATTAGATATACTGTATGTTTATATTAATTCATGCTATTTTACTATTTCCTTAACTTCATATTTTGTTTGCATGTAGTCCATATATTAAAGCCTATTTCAGAACATTTTTATTATTTAAAATGTATTTTCAATCCTATTTTTTCCCGGCCTACAAGGATAACAGAAAAAGTTACACAAATACAGGCGTACCATACACTAAGGTTGAGATATCAGTTTAAAGCACCTTTTCAAAGATGCAAGGAAACTGTGAAGCCATACTAGCAGTAAAAACATCACTAAAATAGCAGGCAATAAATATATTCCAGCGATGCCGTGCACACCGCGAAGACGATGATGCTGCATCCGCGCTGTTGCCATGCACGCACGGCCGTCTCCATCCTGTGCGAGCAACACGGGCTCTTGACGGGGGAGTCTGAAAGCGCTCACGCTGGGAAATCTGGCATCTGTACCACCCACATACATGCGTTCTGCCAGAGCATGCATGTTTGCGCGTCTGTGTGTGTGTGTGAGAGAGAGAGAGAGAGAGAGAGAGAGAGAGAGAGAGAGAGAGAGAGAGAGAGAGAGAGAGAGAGAGAGAGAGAGGCACTGTTGTTGAATACGCCTCATCTCCTCTTCAGCTGGTGGGAGATAGCCGATGTACCCGCAGTGATTGAAACATTGCACTGATACTAAACGTAACTAAAACCCAGAGGAAGATGGTCAAAGTAGCACATGCAACAGGGAAATTATTCATTTGGGAAGAAAGCACTGCATCTGTGGGCCATATACAGCAACATGCTGTGCAAGGCACGTGGAAGCGTGTTTCGCCTTCTGCATGCCGCAGTAGCCTACCAAAGCAGCTTATGACATGGAGACAAAAGTCCCTTTTATTAAGTTATCATTAGTCAGTATCAGTATTTTAAACCGTACATTAGGACTGCATAATTATCTTGTGAAGTACACACGTCATGACATGCACACTAGTAACTAAATACTGCATGACTTATATATTAACTAATATATTCTTCTGCACGTTCTGTTGTGTTTCATTGTTGATGAAAGGGACTTTAAATAGGCTGCTGTAGCGCCTTCACATGGAGCCAAGGCTAAACTGCAACTAGATAGTATGTATGTTAAAGGTGTAGTCATCTATTGCAAGATAATTGTAAGCTAATACACTTTTTGTCAAATTCAACAAAAACCTCCTTGGATTTCGCTATCTTACCGTTCTCTGTGTGTGCTAAAAAAGAGAACCCGGTAATTCTACACAGGCCTGGCTCTGTAAACAGGAACACAAAAAGGCGAACACCGCTCTGAAGAAAGCAACCTTGCTTCACAATGCATTTCAATGTGCAGGGCGGTGCTGCCGAGGAATATTGTTTAGATTTTAGTAAAGATATCAAGCGTTCTTGAAAAAAAATGACCCTGCCTTTAAGTTTTAGAAGTAAATTAATGAACGTAGGCTATACAAATGCCAAACAATATAGCAGGAACTGTGAGAGAGACATTATTGTAGCCTCGTGAGACCATCATGATCTCGCATTTGTCAAGTTTGACTTTGCCGTGGGTCTGGAACCCTTCAATTCAAAATTGTCGGAGATGGTGCTAATACCTTTCAATAGAACTTCCTTACATTAGAATCAGTCAGAGCACTGGTGAAAAACGAAATTTACGACGTGCAATTATGTCATCGTCTTGGGAAATTGGTTGTTTTTTCCAAACTGTTGTACATCGAGGGGGTTCCAGACTGATAACCGTGGCAACATTTTATTTGAGCTCGCGAGATCAGGATGGTCTCACGAGGCTAACAATAATGCCCATCTAGCCCCAAAGAGACGGGACGTCCTGTAACTCCAAAAAGACGCCACAGCTTGTTTGTAGTCACAGCTGCACGAGTGCAAGAGGAGCACTGTGGCATGGGAGGGGCTTACACCGTATTCTCAGCTGGTCGTCTCGCAGAGCCGCCTTTACTTACGTAAAGTCTGGCTAACTGCATCAACATCCGCCTAATTGACCTTTCACAAGCCCCGCCCCTTTCACTTGTCCTACCTAGTTATTGTAACTAGGTAGGACAAAACACAATAGAAAGCTAATTACAGCAAAACAGACAGTTGACGGAAGGTTCCGTCAGATTAAAAAAATGCTCAACTGTTATTGGAGGACATGCAAAAAAGGATGGGGCTTGGGAAAGGTCAATTGACAGGAAACCTATTTTGATTGACATGCACAACAACCAACTATGTAACTCAATGACAAAGTTGGACGTTAAGCTTATACAGAGGAATGTTGAGAAACTTACCAACCTAACTTTCAGATATATCTGTTAGATACTACTACTACTACTAGGCTACTGTTATTACTTAAAATACATTTAACAATTGAAATTAGTAAATAAACTAGGCTACTGCACTAGCGTGGCACTGGAATTACAGATACAGAGTATGTGAGTGACAATGCAAACAGCCAATGAAAATCGACTTCCTCACTTCCTGAAAGTCGTCGAGCTTACGAAGGCACATGTATATCAGACGTTCAGCGCAGAGTTGCTTATGTGACGTAGCGCTAATGGATGGAAAAGGCTGAGACTACTCTGCCGATGACTCTAAGTGCCCATAGACCAGAATAGTAACACTCTCCATTAGCCAGACTGTCCGCGGGGAACAGCATATTCATTACAATTCAGTCAGTTGCTGGGCCTTCGACATCGTACACTCCGGTGTGCTCACTCTGGTCCCTATAAGCATCTTTATTAATTACGCATTTGCAGATAAACAAAAATCGTCTTAAACTCTAGATAAGGGAAATCATCAGGTGCAGAAAGGCATGAAGCACGTTTACATTGACGGTGCACTGTGGAAAATGCCTTGTGCATTGAAAGTGACTTTGTTTACAGTGCAAACTGGTCGGGTCGTGAACAAATTGGGTTGGCACGACGATGCTTTTGTTCCTATGTTAAGATGAATTTGGAAAAAAGGGGTGAGATGGGTGGTGTGATATAAATTTCTCTCTCTCTCTTTCTCTCCACCTTTCTCCCTCCCTCTCTTCTTTTGTCTCTTCCTCTCACTCGCCCCCTCTCACTCCCTCCATTGTTCCCTCTCTCTCTTTCCCTCTCCCTCCCTCCTCTCTCCCTCCCCATCTCTCTCTCTCCCTCTCTTCATGTATCTCTCCGTCTCACTCTCCCTGCCTCCCTTAACCCACCACACCCTCTCACCCTATCCCCCCCCCCCCCTCTCCAGACTGCTGCTGACCACCAGGCATCCTCCACCTGCGGTCAGAATGTAAGATCAGCCGTGTGACAACAGCAGCCGTCGCCTAGCAACAGCCGCCTTATCGCCACTTTGGCTGCCATCGAAGTATCGCCGCGCCTGCCTCGCGCCGCGCGGCGGTGGCTTCATCGATTTCCACCAGCCAAATAGAGCGGGTCGATACGGACTCAAACGGGGGAGAGTTGCAGATCTCAGAGTGTTCTTCGTCAAGAAGCAAAATGGAAACACGGAGAATAATCTAATATCAGGCTTCTCTTCTGCTAATGTGGCCATGTTAAGGAATAACCTGAGATTCATATGAGAGACTGGACTGGTGCGTTTGATTGCTTTCCACTGATATATACACAGTATAAATATACACAGCGTACTTTATAGAGTGGCACAGGTATCTATGGCCTGAATGGTTCAGCTGAAGCCCTCCTAGGCAACACATCCTCGCCTCGGTCCTATTTTTGAGCAAACCCCTCAGCAACACGATGCTTCGGCTGAACCTGGCGCTCGTGCCCTGGCCGTGGCTCCTGTGCATGCTTCTCGGCGCCCGCGGGTTGAGCGCTGCGGCGGTGGCGGCGACGGGGGCACACGCCCTCCCGCCCTGGCTCGTCCTCTGCCCTGCCTGGTGCTCCTGCCAGCTGAAGCCGTGGTTCTCCCCGGAGTCCGTCTACCACGAGGCGCCCACCGTGGACTGCAACGACCTGCTGCTGGAGCGGCTCCCATCCCCGTTACCCGGCAACACGCACACCCTGCGCCTGCAGGGCAACCTGCTCTCCGGCCTGCAGGGGGCAGCGGGGTCGGGGGACCTGCGCGGCCTGTCCAACCTCACTGAGCTCGACCTCTCGCAGAACCGTTTCAACAACGCCGCAGCCGTCTTCTCGGGGCCTCTGCCGTCGCTGCGGTCGCTGCACCTGGAGGAGAACCGGCTGTCACGCCTCCCAGAGGCCTCCTTCGCCTCCTTCCCCGGCCTGCAGGAGCTGTTCCTCAGCCACAACCGGCTGCACGCGCTGGCGCCCGGTGCCTTCGCCGGCCTGGGCTCCCTGCTGCGTCTGCACATCAACAACAACCGGCTGACCACCGTCGACCCCCGGTGGTTCGGGGCGCTGCCCCGCCTGGAGGTGCTGATGCTCGGAGGGAACCCCGTGGAGGTCCTTCCCGAGCGGGGCTTCCAGACCCTGGCCACCCTCCGGAGCCTTGTGCTGGGTGGCATGGGCCTCCGAGGCGTGGCGGAGACCGCCCTGGACGGGCTGGTGTCGCTGGAGAGCCTCTCCTTCTACGACAACCTGCTGACAAGGGTGCCCACGCGGGCCCTAGCGCGGGTGCCGGGCCTCAAGTTCCTGGACCTCAACAAGAATCGGCTGCGGCTGCTGGAGACGGGAGACTTCCGCGACATGGCCCACCTGAAGGAGTTGGGCCTGAACAACATGGAGGAGCTTGTGGCCGTGGATCGCGCCGCCTTGGAGAACCTTCCCGAGCTCACCAAGCTGGAGATCACCAACAACCCGCGGCTCTCCTACGTGCACCCACAGGCCTTCCAGCGTCTGGGCCGCCTGGAGAGCCTCATGCTCAATTCCAACGCGCTGGGCGCGCTGCACGGCCGCACGCTGCTCTCCCTGCCCAGCCTGCAGGAGGTCAGCCTGCACTCCAACCCGCTGCGCTGCGACTGCCTGTTCCGCTGGGCGGCGGCGGGGCCGGTGAAGGGAGGAGGGGAAGAGAGGAAGGCCGACCCGGACATCGGGGGCGCGGGGAGACGGAGGGCGGTGCGCTTCATCCAGCCGCAGGCCACGCTGTGCTCGGAGCCGCCCGAGCTGCGGGCGCGGCGGGTGCGGGAGGTGGCCGCACGGGAGATATCCCCCTCCTGCCTGCCCAGCATCCCGCGGGGCCCGCTGCCCCCTTACGTGGGCGTGCGGGCCGGGGCGCGCCTCGCCCTGCACTGCCGCGCCCTGGCCGAGCCGCAGCCGCACCTGTACTGGGTGACGCCAGGCGGTGCGAAGCTGGGCCCCGCCCCCGCCGCCGACGGCAACCGCACGGCACCTGCCGAGCCCGAAGAACACGATGAGCGCAAAGAGAACGCCGCTCCTCGCGACCAGCATCCCCACTCCGCAGGCCCCTACCGGCTCTCGCCAGAAGGGACGCTAGAGATCGTCGCGGTGACGGCCAGCGAAGCAGGCCTGTACACGTGCGTGGCGGAGAACGCCGTCGGGGCAGACACCCGTAGTGTCACCGTGGCCGTGCTTGGCCCGGGGGGGCGAAGGGGGAGACGAAGGCCAGGGAGGGCGGCCGCCGTCGGCCCCAGAGGAGACCCCCCGGCCGTTGCCCCGGGGACGGAGGAGGAGAAGGATGAGGAGAAGGATGAGGAGAGGGGGGATGGCTTGGTGGCGCTAGAGGTCGGTAAGCACCACGCCATCTTGTCCTGGAGGACCAGCCAGAAACTGCCACCTGCGCGGCTGTCCTGGCAGGTCGTGACCACCGGGGGGCCCCCCGAGCCAGCATCCGGGCCAGCGTCCGGGCCCACCTACAGCTCCCGCATCCTGGCCGGGAAACAGAGCTTCAACCTGACCCGCCTGCAGGCCGGCACCGACTACCGTGTGTGCCTGCAACCGTGGGCGGGTACGGCCCCCTCCACCACCGCGCCCCCCCCCGTCGCGCACCAGCACCCTGGCTGTGTGTCCCTGCAGACCAAAGGATCTGCGCCTCCGCCACCGCTGACGCCAGGCCTGCTGCTCATAATCGAGCTGATCTCCGTGATGTTGACGCTCATCTTCCTCGCCATGGTCCTGCTGATCGTGGCCAGGCTGGGGTATTCCCCTGAGCCTGGGCCCCCCGGCGGGCTGAGGCACCTGGGGTGGAGGGCCGGCGGTGGGGGTGTGGCCAATGGGGGCGTGGCCAACAGGGAAGAGATGGGCTGCGCCGAATGCCACCCGGGGCAGGAAGAGAGCGTGTTATTGCACAGGGACTGCTGAGGTCATCGCAAATTATTTGATTTAAGACACATACACACACACACACACACACAGATAGACAAAGACACACAGACAGCACTGTACTGTACAAACACACACACAGAGAGACACACATACTGTACAAACACACACACACACACAGACATACACACACACAGAGAGACGAAAAGCCACACAAACGTTTAAACCGTTCAGAGTCAATGCAATGGGCCAACATCAGAGCAGCGGAACAGCAAGAGATTTGTATTTATTTTATATACAGTATATTATATTGACAATGCGTGTGTGTTGAGATGTGTATGGACATAACACTGGACAATCAAGTCTGCATCATTCCAGCAGCGCAGGAGGGCCACAAGAGATGAACTGGGTGGCCGAACTGACCACTGGACTAGACCCATCATATGGTCAAATAACGCATACAGCATTTACCTTTGGGGGACTGCCTCATACCTCCACAGTTGGCTGATGTCGTGCTCCTCCATGTGGGTTCACCTCTTCTACTCTTTCCCAGCTTCAAACATGCAGCCAGTCAGAGGAGACAGTCTCCTGTGCGACCCGCAGCTTGTCTGGGGTCCTGTAAATCAACTGATTTGATGTAATCAGCTTCTAGTGTCTTGGGTTCTGGGTTCGCTTTACAAGCAGAACCGGTCAGGATTGCATATCTACTACACGCAGTATGTTACTTTTAGCATAAACTGATGTAGATTACATGTGTTAAATCCCTTTTTGAGCTAATCTTAAAAATACTTTATAATTCCATGTGTCTCATTGCTATTAGATTGTGATTTTGAATTAGACAAGCAGAATGTACCGGCGCGATCGAATGTCGATCGAAGCAGGAAGATGAGTGGCAGCAGATGAAAAACAGCCAAACAGGAAGGTTATAAAAATACAAATACATGTTTTATGGATACGATGTGTGTATAAATTGCCTGTGAGACAATACTCAGGAAGATAAAGATAAGGCCTGCCCCCTGCTGGTGGAGAACAGGAAGTATCCTGAAACACAGGCTAAGGGTATAATATCTTGAACAGGTTAAGGTCACCTTGAATCGAATAGTTGGGCTTAATAAGCAACCTTCATATTAATCTAACAACTTAAAACAGTTGTGTGCATTATTTTATTTATTTTTTGTTCATTATTGTAAAGTGAGTTTTACGTTTAGTTTTTTTATTAGATTGAGATTAAACATAATATGAATATATGTAAAAAATAGATTAAAATAAAAGTTTTGGTCTATAAAAAAAAAACATCCCAAAACTAGTTAGACTTTGTATTTATTCACACAAAACATAATACGTTTTCTCCAATAAAGGCAACACAATATATACATACATATAATTATCTCTAAAATAATACCATATTGTTAAAACTTCTAACAACATTCTAGTCATAATCCCGCATTCTTTATATTTCAATTATAGAGCGCCAGATGCTATACATCAGGTCTGTTAGCGCATCCCATGGAACAAACTCTTGGCTCAACGAGGAATTTGGTTAAGAGTCAAAAATATTGCGCCTACATTATACAGCAACTACAACTGTAGTGGAAGCAGCTTCAGCACTATAGCAGCCATGCCTGACAAAACCGCATGTCCCCCCCAACATAAAGCACCTAATTGGAGCCGCCCCCCCCCCAGCAGCAAACACATTAATAAAGACTCCCACTATGATTGTGACGTATTGGGATATGAGGATGACTAGTAACAAAGCATCTCTTTATTTTTTTTATTTTTTTGCTGGGTGAAAGAGGCGGGGTTTATGATCGGGCCATTATTGATTACAACATCCCATCCTCCCGCCAGCAGTGATTTCTGTTTGAAACTGTGCACACGTAATGCATAGGGATGGGGAACAGTGTGAATGTAGGGAGAGGAGTAGAGAGGCGTGCGAGACCGGTGAGGATGGGTGCATGAAACAAAAACTATTTAAAGCACAATTTTGTGTTGCTGCTTTCAACCAAAACAGTAAATTCTAAAAAATAAACAGAGTTTTTAACTGTTTTCAGGTGTCAGGATGAGTAATACCAAACTACCAAGTACTTGTGGTAAAAATACTCAAGTCAAGACAAAAGCCTCCTCTGTTTGCTGCCCAATCTTCAGCCAGTACAGTGTAATGTAGCCTACAATGGGTAACAAAACATAACCAGTGGAACTACAATGTTAACTCAAACTATCGTCAGTTGATAAAATACAATCATTTACAAAAATATATTTTCTATTACAAATGATTAGTGTTCGGATAAAAGATGAGGGAATATAAATTAAACCAGACAAAGGTTTTGTGTTTCACTAAGGAACATTAAAGAAATTAAACAATAATGCTTAAGAGAATATTAAAAATTTTGGCACAACGTTGCATTAAACTTGCATTAACTGATGATGAAAGCACATTAACTGAATAGAAACGTACCGCTTATATTTTTTGCCGTCTTCTTGAAAACAAGTCAGAAATAACAATCACGTATGAACACCAATTCACAAATCAGGAGCAGCTCACCTCAACTGTATGCAGAAACAATTCAGGGTACAAAAATTAAATGTCTGTACCAAATAAAAGCATCACTAATATATCGCTATAATCTTCAACACAGAGCATACTGTAAATAAGACAATGAACTGAATAAAGTTCTTGTGAATCAAAAAACAAATAAAACTGTCAAGTAAACAGGTCTTTTACATTAGTACAATGTCAGAAATCGGTTCTACGTACCTTGGTCCGTTATGTTCATGGAAAATGAAGATAGGACACATTTACTTCCCACTTTCAACAAAGATTTCATGCTTGAATTTCCCTAACTTGCACTGGCGCATACAAACAAAACCAAAATCACTTGGGATGGGCATTTTCAAAGGTTTTCACAGATCAAACCCTAATTCTGCGCCAGTACCTACATGTTCACTCACTACATATGGAAACAACTTTGAAAGCGACTCTAGGCACTTTTTAATCTCAACAGCGAACATAGCTTTCATCGTGACTTACACAAACTGAAACTGAAAATGGCAGTTAATTGCAAACCAGTCCCGCTTCTGAACCACTGAAAAGCATTTTCACCATTACCAAAGCATTTTACCATTACTACACCAACACATACTACAGCTTCTCAACGGCAATTGTAATTACGTACAACCGATAGTTTCGATAAATGTTTTGAACAAACAAGGATTGAGAGAATCACTTTACAAATTAAGAAGGACATGTTGGCTCCGTTACCGGTCTGGATCAGACCGTACAAACATTTGACGTATACCCATCCCCAACACACTGTTCAGCTGTAGTTGTAGGTGAAGTTGTACGAGCTTGGCTCTTTTGGCACAGGGGGCGGGGCTTCCGGAATGGTGATGTTCTCCAGGTCGAGGAGACGGAGCTTCATCTCCATGCCGATGAGGGTGTCGAGGTCGCTGCGGGTCAGGTCGCTGGCCATCTCCCTGCCCAGCAGCGCGCAAAGGCCGTCGGTCCAGATGCAGTACTGGAATAGGTACGCACACGCACATTACATTTACATTACTTACTGTATTAAAGTAAAAGGATAGACTGCCAGTTTAAGAAGGACTGCTTTGAAAATAAAAGTGAACCTGTAATAAAAATCTCAGTTGGCAAGAGGATACATTAACCCACCTCATATTTGTTGGGAGCAACAAAATTGAGCGTCTCATCTGGATCATAGAGGACAGAGAAGGCTAGCTCCAGCACTTCCTGAAACCCCAGACAGAGCTCTCAAAATACGGCACACACATGCATGACAGGGCACCGATCATTGGCACCATTTAATCACAAAAGAAGTGAGCATATACCAACCTTGTTTTGTTTCAGCGCGCTTTTCTCCTTCATGTGTGGGCAGTCTTTCCCCGTCACCACAGACTTGATATCGGACACAGGAACTGTGTGAAAAAAAAGGAGAAGGTCTAGTGAAATGTGGCCCGCTTGGTCAAATAGGCTTCCTCGCACTGACAAGGAAGCAAAAAGACTTGCACGCAAGACAGCATGAAGTGCTTCAAAGTTCTCGTTTGAATATTTGCTACTAGCGCCAAGATGTGCACCCACGGCTCCACCCGGGCCCGGGCCCCAGGCTTCCGTGCGCGTCGCGGCCTAACCCCCGAGGCTCTCGTTGCTCGCGACAGCATGACATGTGTCTTACACCACTAAAAGGTTGTGACATGCATGCTTTTAACTAAACTACGTTTCCAAACCACGAAGGCAGTCAGGGACACACCTGCGTTCACGCAGACAACCAAAGATTCCTGCCTTGTGGTTGGACCATTTGAATCAGGTGTCACGCTGCCTTGAGTCCCATTGGTCGTCGCATCATCGCCTAGATAGCATGCGGTGGCTACTCGTCTCTTGAACCGACAACTCTCATTGAAGATGAACAGCCGCCGGTCGTTTGCCAGCCGTGTGAATGCAGGGTGAACAAAGTAGCATTTCAAAACATAGCGCAATATTTATTTTTATATTTTATTTAACCTTTATTTAACCAGGCAATCTTACCGAGATTAAAATCTATTTTTCCAGGAGAGACCTGGCCAAGAAGAACATTACAGTATTTATACAACCAAATACATACAACATTTAATAAAAAAAAAAATGTGTCAACTGAACAGATAAGAACTCATTTACAGCCACAATGTCCAATAGTCATTTGCTCCATATCCTTCAAAATTAGCAAAAACCATTTAAAAGGAACAAAGTCAGTCATTTTCAAAGAGTTTTTAAAGCAATAATGCTATTTGTTCTGCATTGCAATTTGACAACTGGAAGTAAAAAAACTAAATTTTTCTGTTCCTGAATTTGGTTATAAGAAATACAATCTATTATACACTCACCTAAAGGATTATTAGGAACACCTGTTCAATTTCTCATTAATGTAATTATCTAATCAACAATCACATGGCAGTTGCTTCAATGCATTTAGGGGTGTGGTCCTGGTCAAGACAATCTCCTGA
>JAODUE010042511.1:12500-19264 GCA_027564755.1 Amblyopsis hoosieri | reverse complement strand
CATTTATATATAAATATATAAATACAGATGAATGTGCGCCATCAACCATCAAGCATTTAACATTGTAGCTTGGACGTAACCATTAGGAACAAGGCTAGCAGTGGGGCACATCTCATTGCGCCCAGTGCCTGACTGTAGTGCAGCAGCCATAAGAGGCTCTCTCTCTCTCGTAGTATGATACGACTTAGTGCGATGAGATATGTTATTGTACCCATGGGGGACATGTATTTTAGGCTCCCAGTGTTGGTGATGGCTTCATTGAATAACAGGACAATACTGTAAGCGCATACAGTGATGTATAAATAAGCATTTAAAATGCATTCATAATACAGTTACCCTATACCCAAAAAGCCTATATTTCTCACTGTTTATGATACTGTGCATGCAGCGTTTGTCTTGGCACAGAATGGGGTAGCCACGGCGATAGGTCCAATAGGTTGAAAATCAACCAGAGGTCTACGCCCAGTAGGAGGAATCAACTGCGAACACGTCACAATGGAGCATGGTTACACCAGGCTACGCCAAAAAAATCCTCCATGCAAAAAACACAGCCATTTTGTAGGATGAGGAGTATAGGTGCATCTAGGTGGGGTAGGGGCATCCTCTCACCAAGTAAATGGTTTGTAATGCTGGTTTCAACCAGAGGGGGAGCTCCAGATACAAATCGAGGTGTGCCCGTTTAACATAAGCACAACAAAATGTTTCTGCCAGTATCAACATTACTCAAGTTATATAGTATTTACCCGGTGCATTTATGGTCAAGGCAGGTTCAAAGTTCACATCCTCTCACTGGCTCCTCTCGCTTAAGCAGGCATCAACTCGTGTTGGTACCTGGCCCACCGTGGTGACAAAGCAACACGCTTCAGCACCTGGCCTTTGTCAGCGTTTGCTTCTCCTGTAGCCACAGTGAATCAGCGAGATCTGTGTGTTGCAGATAAGAGAACGGACAAGTCCGCCGTGTCGGGCGCCATCAGGCTGAAGATCAGCGTGGAGATGAAGGGAGAAGAGAAGGCAGCCCCGCCTCATGGCCAGTACACGTGTCTGCACGAGGTGAGCATCATGACGTAGAGGAGGAGGAGGAGGAGGAGGAGCCCTTGTTTTACACAGGACAACTAAATGAAGGGAATAAACCATGTAGATAAACATTAGTGTACATGATATAACAGATTACAATAGATCCAGTGTATTAGAGATCTCATGTGCTAGATGAACAGACAAAACATCTTATGCTTTGTAATAATAAGAGTAAGAATAAGAGAATAATAATAATACAAATAAACATTATTTGTATAGCACTTTTCATACAAGGTTGCAGCTCAAAGTGCTTAAAGAAAAGAAAAGATGAAATGGTAAAATGAAAATAAATCAACAATAATCAATAATACAAAAACTGAATAATAGACAGGATATTGCATGCAAGGTAAATACTGTATAATTATTCAGTTGTAGTTGTGAGAATACTACTGTAGTTGTAGTATTCCTAGAATACTACAACTTTTCTATATCCTATTCTATATTCTATTCCTGTAGTTGTAGAATTCCTTAAGATTTTTGCCACCTTTCGGTCTTTGACTAAAGTCAGTGACAGAGTGACAGACCTACTTACGAAGGTGCAACTGTATATTTGCCGTGTCTCACTGAATTAGACGGTTAGTATTCTGATCTCACTGTGACAGACTCTATGTGAATTTACAAAGTCTAGGACCGCTCCTCTGTTGCTGCTGCCACAAGGTCTTTTTGTGCTGTGTTTTTGTTTAAAACACCATCCTCCACATCTACACTCCTCCTCTACTGGCATTACAAGTCAGTGTTTGCCAACTGTCACGTTGCATTACCACGCCGAGGCGGCCACCAAGGATTTTAGGCCCCCCGCTCACAACCGCCCACATAGACCCACCCGTGGTTCATTAAGGACACCCTTCTTATCTCCACTTTGTAGAACCTGTTCCACTACCTGACGGAGGTCCGTAACAACGGTGCGGTGAAGATCCCACAGGTCAAAGGGGACGAGGCGTGGAAGGTGTACTTCGACGACGTATCCCAAGAGATAGTGGACGAGTTCGCCATGAGATACGGAGTGGAGTCCATCTATCAGGCTATGACGTTAGTACCACCCTGATCTATGGCCCCTTACCTCTCCCATTTGTCACTGTCTCATCCGGGAGAGTGGAGGGAAGCAGCGGGACGAGAGAGGAGTGGAGCGAAGGAAGGAGAAGGGGAATAGTAAAGATGTCTCCTCAGCAGAACAGGAGCCAGGTGGACTCCTTGGCACCTTTTTTTTGTCAAGTTTGATTGATTGATCGCTGGTCTCCTTGGGACAACTTTTAAACGTCAAAGCTGTGCACAGATGAGCAAAAATGTTTCATTGAGTATGGAAATTGATTAGCTGTGAGATGTACGGTTTGCAGTAGTGCTCATCAAAGATGATCAGCTCTGCGCATGATCCATGGGGGTTAATCGGAGGTGTGGGTAAACCTTTGAAGATGAATGTAATGAGTGCTGTAGACCATAATTTATTTCGTTTATAGCAAAAGCAGTCAAGCATTCATGGCAACATGCTCCCAATACTACCATTGCACAGCTGTGCCCCAAACATGCAGCCTTAATGTCGACCCGTTTAGATATGAGGTCTTTATGGATTATACCCTCTTTAATCAGGATCAAAATGCATGCAGAAGGTTGTGTTACTGTCCAGGGCAAGACACAAGTGGAGATGCATGGCACAAGCTTACAGTATCTCTTGCGTGGGCAATTCTTGTTTATTAATTTTGGGACATGTGGTGGTGGCGGTAATCGGGCACAATGGTAAAATAATTGTCAATTAGAATTCAATTATGGCTTCTATTATGGCCAATAGACGTTATTCACACGGCAGCCATCTTCCTCTGACGTCACGCTCAGGGTGGGAAGTTTGATTTCTGAATAACTGCAAACATTTACTGCAAAGGGTTACAGTCAATGTCATATTTCTGTGTTCCTGGGTGGACGTGCTAGCATTTGTCTAATGGTAGCTAACAGTACTGTGTTAATGTATGCCTATCACTATCAAATATGTTGTTTTACCTTGAAATTTGTGCCGGTGTCCCGCAATATACGATCTTCTCAATTGCTCATCAGTTGGAAAGCGTAAAATAAAAGATTTGTCCGATTGCCTGCTACGTTTATATTACTTATATATATATTTAACTAAGGGACTTCACTGTTAGAATTCCAGCTTTCCCACCGTGAGCGTGACGTTAGAGGAAGATGGCTGCCGTGTGAATAAGGTCTATGACATAAACTCCTCTCATTCCTTTTAAAAGCAGTCTGTCTTGGCGAACTGCCAGTTTTGTAATGGACAGCAAAATTCCAGTCCAGAACAAACGACAAGCTTCTCCCACGAGGAAACGGATGTCCTTGTTCTCCAAGTGTGCATTCAATATATGGCACCTTTAATGAATAAACCACCAAGGTGAAGGACAGCGATCATTCATTAAATGATTCATGAAATAAGCCGCCATTACAGTGAAGTGTATGTTTTTGCACAAGTCCTTGCTTTGTGCACATTTGCCTGAAGCCCAGCAACCACTAAACAAAGCCTGCATCTGCACTTAGACATGGTCTGACCAGGCAGAGATACTAGCACGTTTTTTTTTGACACCAAATCGCTGCCCCACTTGATTTTGACTGACACACCCTCTACTGGGCCTCAACGCCCATTTGGGGAGCCAGGAAATTAGCACCTGCGCCCAGGCGACAGAAACACCTTGTCACTAGGTACGCGTTAACACTATACTGCCAGTTTTGCTTCATCCAGAAAATGTAGCCCTTCATGTTAACATATTTCTTTATCGCTGTCTCTCTTTCTTGTTGTCTATCTCTTTTTCTTTATATCTGAACCTCCCTGACCATGCTGTTTTGAATCCCACTTTTTTTCTCTCTTAAAAAAACAAGAGACAAGCTGGTGGAAGATGAAACATGCTCATTAGATATTTAGCCGTTCGTTGCACCACCAGCGTGGTGACACTGTGTGAAAACATCTGCTGCTATGTTGCTGCTGCAGTCAAACTGTTGTGAGCTACATTAGCAGCTTGGTGAGCTGTAGTACCCATATATGCTATCTTAAATATCCGCAGAGACAGAGAAACACCTTACTTTGCTGCAGTGCAAACGTTGAGTTGGAGGGTCACGTTTATAAGGTATTTTCATCAAATGTCTGGATTGTGAACCAGTATCACCATATAGCTGTGGGCGATGGTGGCACATCGGGTAGCGCAGGGTGACAAATGATCCGTAAGTCACTGGTTCAAGCCCTGCTAAGTGTCTAGGTGTCCTTGAGCAAGACACCTAACCCTAACTGCTCACAGTAGTCAAATATCACCTTGCATGGCTGATGTCAGTGTATGAATGAGTATGAGTAAATGCAAGGCAATCCTGTACAACCTATATAAATGCAGTCAATTTGCTATAGAGAACAGTGCTTGGGGAAAGAGTAGGTGGATTCTTTTTCCAAAAGGTGTTTATTCTTTACAGCTGTATTTTTATGAAGTGAGGTACAGTACAAACACCTTGCTTGTTTGTTAAATTCATTACATTATACATCACAGCACAAACATGCACTCAGAGACGATCAGCCTCTCACTGTATTTGTCTACACAGTAATTGTTGTGCCTGTACCAGTGCAGATTAACTTTATTATGAACTGTAAATAATTTGGCAATCCCCGCTTGAACACAAGGGAGGACGGAAGCGCACTGTTGCCTACAGTAGAGAAACACAACGTTTTCCAGGTGCCTTTATAAAACATCCAGTTACAGTATCATCGGGACAAGCGATTGGCTGATGACCGCCAGTACGCCGCTGTGTTGCCAAGTGACATGGCACGACCTGAGGAGTGGTTACCACCTGCTGGGTTATTTGAGTGCAGACAAGCAGAGCAGCGAGTGGCTATATTAACTCCAGCTGGAGTTAATGTCTCCACTGTTTAAGTCTGGCTTCATTCACATGTAGGCACAATTTATGAAAGACGCTGCTGTTCCAGTGCTCTCCATCAAAGGGCCTTGACTACCTCTCACTCCTGATGTGGTGGCAGAATAAATCAGAGAGACCCCCTTACAAAGCCCACATGTTTCCTAACCCCTGTCGGCCTTCTGTACTGGAAGCACTCGTTCGTTCCACTCTCTCTTGATCTTTTCCCCATGAAATCACACATTGATATACAGTACGCACGGCACCCATCTGTCTTGTGTGTTTTAATATGTAGATACTGCATACGGCTGTGCCTGTGTGCATTAGTGAGAGAGGCATGGGAGAAGCCGCATCTCCCTTTTGTTCAAAATGAGCTAGGGAGATATCGTCTCTAAAAGCACCATGGGAATTTAGCAGATGCCATCATCGCTCTCTGTGCTCGTCTCCCTCCCCCCCACCTCCCCCAAGTGCTCCTGGGTAATTTGGAGGCTTAAAGCAGAGTAATTAATTAGGCCTCCCGATGAGTGTGCACGCGATTGCTTCTATTTGTGTATGAGCGAACATGCGTGTGCACGTTCGAGCTAGCATCTTCTACACTCCAGAGGAATATGCCTGCAAGCTGTAATGAATCATTTCTCCGCAAAATATTGTGCCGTTTCTGTGCCTTTTGACTTCGATAAACCATATCTTCAGCAAGGTTAATGTTGCCTTATCACATAATGTTTCTGTCTACACTAGTTCATAGAACTGAGATATCCAGAAAACAAGGACTATCGAGGCGAACATTTGTAATAACCAAAACGTGGTTATGTTTCCTTATGTTTGTGAATACTGCTCAGATGGAGTAACTGAGTAATGCGATACATTTATGTTTTACATTTTGGTCAACAGAATAATTTAATTGGCACAAGATGCCAATTAAATTCCTTGAACACATTTTTAAGTTACTTAATTGTGTGAAACATTAAAACGATAATCATGCCCTTTATCCTGCCGATCCTCCGCAAAACCGACTCGGAGAATGAATCACTGTAGCTCTGTTGCAGATGGTGAACGTGTAATGGTATATATTTAACAGCATATTAGAAGTGGCACCATTTGCACCCCTCTACATTGTCTGTAGTTAAAAGCTAGGAAGGACGGGACTGAGAGGTGGAGTTGGGCAGATGGGAAAATATAGCTTTATTAGCCAGGAGACATCAACAGTGCAACAGTAAAAGCCCTGCAGTGCAACTATTAATTTGCACTGTAATTATCTGGCCCGGCATGCCGCTGTTTTCTGAGGTGCGTTTAAATGAACACAAGCATACCAAATGCCTCGCCATGATGTTTTTTTGTGTGTCTGTTTACTCTGTTACAGTATGTGGCTTTGCTGTATTAAAGATGAGGTTCTCTATATATTCGACCACCTCTTATCAGAAGGTGTACTTTGCTTAACTCAAACTGCAGCTGCCTTGAGGCAAACCAGCTAACGGAGTGCTTGGCTGTGAGTGTGTTTCAAGCAAAGTGGTTAGAACATAATAGTATAGTTGACTTTGATGTGAAGCATTGCTTGAAACATGTGGGCCTAGCACTCTGTAATGTAATTAAAAGAGACTGTTTCCACTTCATAACACCTTATCAGACTAAACCTTTATTTGGAGTAAAGAAATATATATATATAGGTGAACTACGGGAAGCCTTACAGTGGTGATTAACGAATGTCCAATGTGTAATATGACAAATGTCTCCAGTACCTGCTCTAGAATCAGCCCATACTTGTTTCCTCAGTGGTTAATAGGGATTTTTTCTGTCATACAGCAATGGTGATGCTTGTC
>JAODUE010042511.1:0-7500 GCA_027564755.1 Amblyopsis hoosieri | reverse complement strand
AGCGTCTTAAAACTCAGATTAAGTTCTACTGAATGGTTTGACCGTAGTTACCCTATTTGGTGTTTCAGGTCAAGTTCTGCAATAGCCTCCAAATGACAACGGTACGCTGACTGGCATGTCGCAAATGAGTAGGCTAGGCTAAATAGCCATGTGTTAAAATATTTTGCCTATACAGTCTTCCTAAATAACTGCCAGGAATTGCAGAAGCCAGAATGCAGTTTTGCCCACGCCACAACACATTGTAGCTAAATGTTTTTGGGTTTAATACTTTTACTTCTATTTCTGGCACCGCATAATGCATCTGGTGGAACGTACTTGTAGGTAGCAATAGCACGTGATATTCCTCTGCTATCATCAAATTGTGAGCAGATGCGATTGTTCTTGCCTTTCAAAGGAAATAAAACGAACAGAGCTGGCTGTGTTTTGTTGCAGGATGTTGGGTAGTTTGGTTCTTTGGAGGAGAAAATCCACATATGCAGAGAGACAACTCAGAAAGCCCAGCAAAAGAGTTCCTCATAGTATGTTCCACACTGTATATATTTACTACTACAAAGAGGCTAGGCCACGCTAACAACATATGCAGTTGTAATATGCCATAGAAGATTACGACAAAATACATTAAAAGCAAAACTAATACCAAAACGAAATAGTCCAAGGCAAACAGAACACTTTTAAGAGTGCATCATGGGAAAGTGTAAAAACATAAGGATCCCGTTATGTTAGTAGTGCCTTCAGGCTTAAGACTGTCAAACTTTATAGTCACATTATGTTGCAGTTCATCAAATCCTCATATAATAGAGTCTATATAGAGAGTGAGCTCTGACAGTATGAATGGTCTTTGGCCTTTTAAATACGCTTGCTGTAGCATATGTACAGTAAGACATTTCAAATATTTAAAACCATCCATTGCAGATCTCTGCTTAATTTAGCAAACCCACAAATAACGGACATATGTATTAGTGTTACTTAAATTAAATGTATTATAAAGTCCAGAAAGAGCAGCTACAGTAGAGTATAGCTACAGTAGTAATTATAAATATGTATCTTTTCTCCTACCCAAACTGCTTTAGCAGGTTGTGTGTTAACGCAGCCTTGTGGCTACAGTGTGGATGGTTTGTGTTGGCCAACACATCTGCCCCCGAATTACACCTCTCCCCTTAATCATATGGTTCAAGGAAATATCAGCCCCCAGCAGACAGCTGACTTGTCTGTTTGTCTTTCTAAGCATCTAGCCTGAGGCCTTCCTCTCCTCGCCCACCAGAGCAGGGAGAAACACTAAATGCTCTGGGCCCCTTGTAAAATGCATTTCTCTGCTCTCTGTTTGTCACTGGGACCAATATTAGGTTCATGTTGAGTTTATGTAACTGTTAAACGGCAAAGTCCACTGTCTGTGTGGTCTTTCTTTTTTTTTCTTTCTTAAGCTGCCACCTTGAATCATCTCAATCAGAGCAATAAAAGTGCTTCACTCTCTCTACCTCACGCTTTGGTGAATATCGGGGAAGTCTGGCGGCTGCTGATTGGCCATTATCCCAAAGAACACAGAACTCTCCGGCACTTGTGTGCTTTTCAATCTGTAGCCTCTTCCAAAGAAAATAAAATGTTTCGCTCTTTGCTTTTACCTTTTTCGCTCAGGTTTCTGTGCAGCTCTCAGCTGCTGACAGCTCCAGAAGAGGGAGTCATTACGCGTGCACTGAGAATGGGGCAGAGCTAGGAAAATACGTAGGGCGAGTGCGTCTTTCCTCAGGGCCTGTCAGACTTTATACGCACCCCGTTACGCTGCTCTGAACAGCCTGATGACTTCATGGCACTGGCATTTTATTTCATCGGCACAGACCTCCCTGGTCCGCTAAACGATTAGATGGACAGTCGTTTAGTTATGATTACTGGGCGTTGTTATGTAATCAATTTCAATATTTGGACTGGAGTAACGGGATCCGGCACACAGGCCAGTGAATCAGAGGGGCGTGATGCTATAAAGATGTCAGCCAGACATCTTGAATGTTTTCTTTCTCCTTTTTCCCTTCCAGGATAACTTCCCGGCAGGTAATCCAGATCGTCTCCAAGACCTGAAGTCCACAGTGGATCTTCTGACCAGCATCACTTTCTTTAGGATGAAGGTAATGAGTGTGTGCATGTGCGTGTGTGCGTGTGTGTGTGTGTGTGTGTGTATGTGAGCGAGAGAGTGTGAGATTGTGTGTGCGCGTGCATCCCCAATAGGTCCATTGGACATAATGCGTGATCAGCCGATAGCAGAGCAGCTTTACATGCTTCCCCATCCCGTTCTGTTGGAGCCAAACCCCACATACACATCATGTAACATTGACATGACTTACTTAAATCAGTCCATATTCATTTTTGTTAAATTCGTCTGACGCTTTTATCCAAAGTAACTTAACAATGAGTACAAGGAGCAGGTACATGAAGGCTCGAACGCACAACCTTCTGATTGGGAGTTGAACATCCAGACTGCTATAGGCTACCCTGCCCCATTTAACATCCAAAGAGGGGTTGCCACACTTTCTAGAGCTTATTCACACAACTTAATTGTCCCAATTCCGTCGACAATAGGCTACTTAGTTGGACATAGCACAGCTTGATTGGACATCTTGCCAGCATGGCTGATATGATGCTAAATATGAAAATTGAAAGAAAACATCAAAGAGAGAACAGCTGATCTCCTCACTGTGAAATATGACGAAACCCCGCAGTGTTTGCTCGGGTGCCTGCTATTTTGCATGTTACATTTGCAATAGTGTGGTTTGTATTCACCGTGGCAGTGATGTGGTGAAGTGAGCCTTCCATGGCTCGCATTAAGTTTCTTTCTCACAATGGGTACATACTGTACAGTGACCCAGTGCTTAGGAAATGTCACAACAGCCATATAACCTGTCAAATTGCCCTTGACATAAATGGCAAACACCACTTCATTCATTATGAGTGGCGTGTCATGAAAAGGGTAGTAGTGCTGTAGCACTGCTTCTGTGCTATACAGATGAAACCTTTGCACGTGCTTAGACTATTAATAGCTGCCTCTCTCTCACAAGGCAACCCTGCCATGTGAGTGACAGGCACAATCAAAAAATGTATGGCCATTTCACATCATCCATATGTTCAAAGCCAAACACAGACGGCTCTTAGGACCCTTTCATTAAGATATAATTAATCCAATCACCATCACCATGGACCCTCCAGCTTGTTTTTGACATAGTTGACACTAAAATACAGGCAATTGTTACTTTTTGGTATTCGCACTAATGATATGTATAATTTGCTGACATGTTCCCCTCATTGGTGAACCTGTCACTGTGGCAACAGGGTAGATGGTTTGGTGGGGGTTTTATTGCTTGTGGACGTGCGTTTTGGATTAGCGCCATTGCTCCCTTATGGAAAGTGCTTTAAAGAGGCTTTGCTCGCTAAGAGCAGGCGTACTGTATAAGACCAGAGAACTGAGGCGTAGCTAAAATGGCAACCGTGAGCGATGGAATAAAAAACTGCCACTTTAGGTTACCAAGGCTTTCACCGTGTGATATGCTTGTGTATACATACTGAACAGCCTTGTATTGTGTCTACCCCCCACTCAGATGCAAAAGCTATCGTCTGTGTTATGCATCCCAAGCTATGCGCAATTTATCCTGTACAGATGTAAGGCTGTATTTTATTCCACAAGATATTGCTATAATAAATACAATAAAGCTTGTGAGGTGTGACTTATAGTCATAGGTTACCGTTTAGAATATATCTCTTTTTTTTTTAATACCTTTCTACTTTTAAGTGGAGCATGTTGTATGCTTGACTCATTCAACAATGGCAACGCTCTTCCAGTTGAGTGTAAGTTCATTGTCACCAACATTTGTGTGCACATGTTTTTGTACATGCTTCTGTGTGTGTCACCCTGCATGTGTACAGTATGCTAAAATGTCCTCGTGTGTCTCCATTCCAGGTACAAGAGCTTCAGAGTCCACCGCGGGCCAGTATGGTGGTGAAGGATTGTGTCCGAGCTTGCCTGGACTCCACATACAAATATATTTTTGACAACTGCCACGAGCTTTACAACCAGCTCCTCGACCAGGTAAAGAAAACAAAACCAAACAGTCGCTAAAGTTGGCAAAAGCATCTTAAAAGTTTTAACTAAAATAAATCAAGGAAAGTTGCTAGATAATTACATACATTACCATAATCTTTACCCGCCTCCTTGTGGACTTTCCATGATTTATGCAGTTAAATCACAGTTGCCACAAAGCTACTAAATATAATTTTATCAGTTGCGTCTGTAATCAATGGGACATTACCCACTGTGCTAGTGCAGATGTTGGGCTTGTTCTCGTGCCTATATTGTGACAGTCCCACATAATTATTCAGTCATCACACTTACCACATTCATATTTGTTTGTCAGGGTAAAACTCTCTTTCCGCGCGCTAGTTCACGCCAGCATGGTATTCCCTGAGTAAGGAAGTAGGTAGCAGGCTACGGCAGCCAATTACTCATGGCTTCGTCCCAAAGGGAAACGGCCTCCACACCTTTCGGAGATAATGTCTTTTCGGGGTCGTAATAGGGTGCGAGCCGCTCAAAAAGTTGAATAATAAGCTTCCTTTGTTTAAACGGCCTGAGGGGCTGTAAGCAATTACCCAGACTGGAGAGATAGATACTTTTGCTAATTACATCTCTGTCCACCACAGCCACACCGTAGACAGGCACTCCATCAACTGTCGCTCCACCACGGACGAGCAAGACGTTGTCCCCACCCCTCACCACCTCAGCCTTCCCTGGAGCAAACCTTAGAGTGATTCATTATTGCCCGATAGGTAGCCTTTCTTTCATACAGCGAACACATCACATTTAGGAGCGAATCACTTGATCGTGACAGTGAGTGTGGTGACAGGTTGGGTCATACAGTACATTCCTGCCACATGTTGTGACGCATAACGCGCACGCACACACACACACACACTACAGTACTGTAATGTAGGACTGGATCTACAATGACCAAAGAGGTGGGTTGTGGAAAAATGAGGGAAATCTGCATGATAATGATAATGCCTTTTAATCCTGTCCATAAATGGTATACCATTTAAAAAAGCGACATAAAAAGGGAATGTGGAAATTGTGCGCACACAATAAAATCTAAACTATACAATGGAAGTGAGCCTGCAAGGAGGCCGACGAGTGGAGCCAATTGAGTTTGGTACTGTGCGTTTAGGATGTGAAGGCGTGCATATCACACTGTCTTGTCGAGTATCAGTGTTCAGCATGTGAGAGGAGAATACCAAGTGAGGCTCAAATCAATGTAACATATAATATATAATATAATATATAGCTGATATAATATATATTTTTTTTTTCACCATGAGTTGAGTGAAGTACTAACATACGGTATCATGTGCTCTGATGTTGACAGTTTGACCACGTTTCACTGAGAACCTAATATAATCCAAGACCGTATTTCTGTCAAACTGGGAGAATTGACCCCCCGTTAGTCGTGTGGCGGTGCTCTAATGCTTCTTATCTCACACAGAGACAGAGACGGATGAACGATAAGCATAGCACCACTCGATAGCTGGAAAGGCATGGTACAGCCCAGTAGCCTTCTTGTTACAGTAGCTCCTGTTCTCATTCCCCATGTCTTAGAGGGGCTAAACTCTGGCACTGACTCATTGCAACTAAGGCCCAAGCCCATGAGAATGATGTTGACTGGAAGCGGCTACACCAGGCTACTTAATCACCTTTAACAGTGCGTATGCATTCACATGGGCAGAATGTTGATGAGCCAGGGGACTGGCACACTAGTACAACGTGCATACACCATGCATCTTCTGTAACAGGGTTGGCATAACCTCCGGTGTCCTTCAAATAGCCTCACACACACAGGCTAGTGTACACACAAACAAGCGAACCTGCTGTAGGTGTATGAGTTCAGACATTGCCATGCCCATATAAGGGCGCATATGTGTGCAAGCGCTCACTCCAGTATGCCTTGTGATTTGCATTGCCGACTCACCTCACGCTGTGAAATTAGTTTCATTATTCATGTCTCCAATTTAGCAGTACGACGCTCACCTTCCTGCATGCGCTTCTTAACAGCACCAGGTGGATGCACAGCTCCGCTGGGCATGCCGTCTGATCTTGTGAGTCAAGGTCCTGACGGGGTTGCAGGCGTGAGTTCTGGAAGCTTGAAATCACCCTTTGTTACAGTATGTTTAATGTTGTTCTGTTGTTGGTTCACAATGAACAGCTGCAGCTCTTTAATTAACGCTTTGCTGATCCATTGAAAGCATGTTTTACGGTACTGTAGCTCCAGCACCAGTGTACAGAATACAATACAAAGTGTATTTACCTGAATGTCAATAGTCCAGCTGCTATGTGCTCATGTGCTTGCAGCCGCCATTTTGCTTGCACAGAAGAAAGCACTGTACCGCGAATTACTGAGAGTGGACGGGCTTAAACAAATGGATAGCTTGTGAGGCCTTTGATTGACTGCACCCGATTCGCTGGTCAAAACCCACACGAGCGTTGCGAACACGCGATCAAGCGATGGACTCCGAGGTTCTCTGTTAAGTAACATTCACAGAGCCCCTCCAGCCACAAGCGACAGCATCTCACATCCTTGTGCAGCTGGATAGTGAACCCATTGCATGAGCGCTCGCTCGGCACGTGAACCGGTTGGGTTCCGAAGCCATTGTCGAGGATAAATTGCCTGGTGTTGTGTTTCCGTTCCGCCAGCTCTCAGTGGAGCGTGCCCCTCAGCTTTACTGAAGTCATTACAACGCAGGCCGTTAAATAATTCAACCCAAATTATTCAATCCCCGATAAGGACGTACACAATTCCCTATTCATCAAAAATGCATTCGCTTTTCAGCCTACTGTAGCTTACATACGCTTCTAATAGTGTGTGATTACAGCTTGCTTTTGTATGGGACGTGTCTCTATAAGTCGTAGTGACAGATTACATTTAATTACTGTCAGTAAGTGCGACGTCCACGCGCACGCAGGCATAGTCATGAATGTCGGCCATGCCTTTAAATAGCAGCTTCATTCTGCGGTCCATGCACGGATGTATACTAACGTGTGGAGCCTGTTTTTGTGTGAGTGACCCTACGTTCGCACGGACGTCAAAAGAGGTAGACAAAGTGACCGGCTGCCATTCATTTTCAATGACATTCACAGCAGAGACAATTGGCCATTGCAAAGTCAACTAGGCAGGACGGAAATAGACTAAAGGTCGACTTTATGCAAATGCTGAACGATGCGGCTACCAATGGGAGTGAAGGCAGCATGACACACGGTAAAAAAAAAAATGTTATCTTGTGTTTCAAACAGCCTGCTGTGGGACTGTTTAATTTGAACGGATAGAAAATAATAGGCTGGACCAATGAAATAATGGTATATTGATGACAGTGGGTTTTTATTCACTCATTTTTTATTTAAACTTGCGAACTAGACATCCCTAGGCCTTTTTCAAATTTTTTTCCTTGCAAAAACATTCCCTTTCATTTGTAAGGTTT
>JAODUE010042490.1:0-15410 GCA_027564755.1 Amblyopsis hoosieri | reverse complement strand
CTCTCTCTCTCTCTCTCTCTCTCTCTCTCCCCCCATATCTCTCCGCCCCGCCCCCCCGGCCCGGGCGGGCGGTGGGGGGGGGGGTGTGGGTGTGGTGGGGGGGGGGGGGGGGGGGTGCATTACTTGTGTGCTCATATCGCTCACATGCTTTGTTACTATTTATTGGTTCATGCCAGAGTATCAGGAGCCATGGACACATACATTACAGTGTGGCAGGTTTAGCAACATGGTCTAATCAGGTCATAGTGGTGTTAGTGCATTTTACAGGTATTTAATAACTGTTTTTATATGCATGGATCTTATATCACTGCAAATATTTGTCCTGTGGTTTTGCTGACACATTTTAAAATGCTACAAAAGCCGCCATATTTAGTATGACGTTCTAGGCTTGAGGCCCCATAGCGGCCTATATGGCCACTATTTTCATTTCTACAGGAGGTGCTGTGTAAATGTGCTGATTAGACTCTCCAGTTTATCCTGTTCTCACTTAAATACCTGACACCAACAGTGGCCCATAAACAAAGAAGAGGAAGAAGAAAAAACACATTCAGTCTTCAGTCTCCTTCAGTTTAATTCATACAGGTTCAAAATTTACATCAGGTCTGCTTATAGTTCTATACATTTTGTTGTATGTTTGTCTTATTTTTTCATTGCGGTCATGATCTCATTGTCCCAGAGGCTACTGTGGAGGTCCTATCTTGCCCTACAAGCTGGCTTGGGTGGGGGTCTAATCTACTGCTCCGGCTAAACACGATGGGTATTTTAAATGTAGGCACTCCGTTCGGTATAGATTACAATTGATTGGAAATTATTAATATCATTATTATTATTATTATTATTTTATTTTTTTTTAGTTCCAATACTAGTTAATCAAGCAAGCCATTTTTTGTGTCTTTCACATCATTTACAGCCCGTTTGTTTGAGATTGTCATGATCTGTAAGCTCCAAAGTACAGTAGTCTGGAAATGCTCCATTAAAAAAAAAACATTGCATTGCGGGTGTGGCAATAGCTGATAATCAAGTGATTGGACCACTTCAATGTACTATAGCCCAACAAATGCTTGCTTGTTTGTCTATTAGCTGGTGTGACATGTACCTCACCACCAGCATGAACTTGTGAGATAATCATGAGAAGCATATTAGATTTACAGTAGCATAATTGTCAGTGGGAGTGATGAGAATAGTACCTTTTCATTTTTTTTTCTGGAGATTCTCTGCATCCTTCTACTGCAAATAATGGTAAACCTTCCAAAAGTATTAGATTAAAACTGTTACCCTTCATCAAGGTTTGTTAGCTGAGAACTACCTCCTCAAGACTTGCTTGTGTTTGCAAACATTCACGGAAAGTCAAAGCAAACAGAAAACGGTTTGAATGTTTGCGAACATTCACAAACGTTTGCTATGTTCACAAATTCTGAACACGCCTCAGGTTCATTGTCACAGACAAAAAGCTTCTTAAAGCCAATACTAATAATAGGAGATAGGCCAATTCAAACGGTTGATTGTATGGGTAACACATTCTAATAGAACAATATCGCAAATTATGTCTCGTTATGTGTACGGAATATGGGTTATGCTTAATAATATGGGTTCTAGGTGCAACAGTAGCATTTTTATAAATGTTTTTATTTTTTTTACAAAAGCTGCACCCAGTACACACACCAACATGCAAATTAGGGGAGTGCTGACACTTACTCTTTTCCATTTCAAGAACCAATTTAGACTACTGGACATAGGCTTATACTATATCTTTATGTGCTCCGATATGTTTTTATTTTATTTTCTCCCCCTTTCCTTATCTCTATGTATAGAGAGGGCTTGTGCCCACAACTAGTGTGGGAATGCAGGGAACCATGATTATACCTTTTTTCTTGTCACAATGAACACAGTCATGAATGAGTGCCACCAAACTCATGTATAGCGTAGAGACCAGATACATGTATGCTGCCGCAATCTCACGACATGTGTAGGTTATTAGCCCAGGCCTTGTTGCCGGAGGTCGGCCTCTCGGTCTGTCAAAGCAGAGGGAGGGAAGCTCAAAGACCGATGCTCTTTGCTAGGCCATTCATAATGCATGCAATGAAACACAATCTGCTCAGCCTCCTCTATCATTTACAGCACATCAATAATGGAATCATGGCCGCTCTCACTCCTCCTGAAATATGCCTCGACTATTAAGCAATTTCCTTCATTAAAGTCCCAATGAGAATATATCCTATCCTGATGTTTGTGGGGACTCGGGAGACGCATTGAGAAAAGCCCATTACCATGTATATTACCTGGACTGTTTCCTAGTTGGCTTCCTGTATTAATTGTTGCAACAATACGGCCTGTTAGAGAACCAGTGAGAGAGAGAGTGTGTGTGTGTGTATAATTGGAGAGATGCATTACTATGTCAGAGCGCAGGGATCAGTGTTGCTGTAGCTTCTCCTCCAAGCTCCAAGCTCACTCCATCTGTGCAGTGTTTACTTACTCTTTTCCCAAACTCTCTCCCGACTATCTTCCTGTACACCCCCCACCCCCGCTGTCTGTCTGTCTGTCTGTCTGTCTGTCTTTCTTTCTTTCCCCATCCAGGTCTTTTCTTTTCAGGAACCACGGGTACAAATGCCTTCTTTTTGTTCTGGACAAAACCTTTATGACCTTTGTGTGTTTTGTTTTTTTTTTTTTTTTTTTTTTTTTTTTTTTTTTTTGGGCCATCCAGAATGTTCCCCCACTGTTTAAGCGTGGGGCTGTATTCTAGGAATGGCAGACCCCACTCGCTGCTTTCTTGTCCTGTTGCGTGTAAATGGAGGTAGTCTGGAAGCTCCCATAACTTCCCTCCCCCCCAGGGCCGTGTTTCTGGCTTCACAGCGAGGGAGGAGCAGGAACGGAAAGTGGGTTAGTCACACAGCTCTGCTAGGACTGTTCCAGGCCCAGGGTTGGTGATTACCACCAGATGTATTGTTGGTGCAGAGAAACAGGGCGGAGTCCTCCTTAACAAGCCAAGTGGATTATTTGAAATTCCTAGGTGCCCTGTGACTTAAAAGAATGCTCTTGTTTGTCCATGCCAATTATAGCTGCTGTCAGCCGGTGACTGACTGGTGCAAGCTATTGATTGTGCCAGTACAAGACACTAAATATATCCATGGTAACGCCCGGGGCTAATGCAGTACAAAGGGACATGCCTCGATTTTGTGTCAGTAATGACCCTTGTGGTTGAAATGAGCATTACAAAAACATTGAGGTTTACTTTAAGAGAGCATCCACCTCCTCCCACACCTGTCTTGCATTCACTTCTGTGTTCACTCATAACATATCATTCTTCATAAACCCATATTGATCATGGACTGCCATGTTTTTCATTCCACGAGGAGAGGGTGGCCCATTATGAAACGCATCTTAACAACAAGAGTGGATTTGGGTTCATTGATATGTTGAAGCTGTAATGATAAAAGACCATGACTGTTACATTTGGTTTGTCCTGAGGGTTGCCCGTTAACAGCCGTGATATTGTCCTGCGCTCGTCACTTTCCTGCAGGGAATGTGTAATGACTGCGTTACAATTGGTCTCACTGTCCATTCCTCTGTCATTCTGTCTGCTCTCTTCAGGGACTTCCTTCCACGTGGATCAGGCATAGTCACCCGCCGGCCGCTCATTCTGCAGCTGGTCCACAATAAAGCTGGTGAGTCTTGAGCCCTGGTGCCCTGGTGCCCTGCCACTCTGCCCTGCCGCCCTGCTCTCATCACTGGCCTGCATGTGGACCTAGCCATGGCTGCTTCCTTCATCTCTAGCTCTGTGGACCCCACAGTGGGGCTCACAGTGGGGCTCACCAAAGGTCATGAAATGGCCTCTCACTGCTGTGGAGCTTTTAAAACGATGTTGCTTTTTATCTTTGATGATTTTTTCCAATTGTTTAATTTTCATTCTTGTTTTAGTTTTATGTTTATTAAAATGTAGCCTATATTTTTGAATGTTGGCCAGACTGTATTTAATTTATTCTTAGCTCATAGTACAATAGGGGGTGTCAGCCCCCTGTTGTACCATGGACATCATATATAGTTTGTGTGTGCGTGTGTATAGAATATGCTGAGTTCCTACACTGCAAAGGGAAGAAGTTTGTGGATTTTGAGGAGGTCCGGGCAGAGATTGAGGCAGAGACTGACAGGATAACAGGCTCCAACAAAGGGATCTCGCCCATCCCCATCAACCTGAGGGTCTACTCCCCACACGGTAATTCAACAAAACACGAACCAACAGAGTGTAGTATCGTAGTGTTTCTTGCAAACTATTCTCACCGTCAGACTAGGGCTGTACAATTAATCGAAATTTGATTGCGATTTCGAAATTGCCAAACACATTGTAATTGAGAAAAGAGAAGAAAAAAAAAAGGTTTTGCACATTCCGTTTTACATACGGATGCTCATTTAAAAAAGAATCGGACTGAAAACTAAGGATGCACGGTAAGTTAACCAATCTATTAACCGTTGCTAACCTCGCTAGTCGGCACCAGAAATACTAGTCAGTTTATTAACGCTGCGTGGTGGAGTGGGAAGTGGCATAATTCAGTGCATTGAGTGGCAAAGTGGTGAAGAAGGGGGGGCATCTCTTACAGCGGAGAAAGTTCACAGATGTTCGCCACTATCCCTGCTTCCTCATATTGACTCAGAGTGGACGTTTGAAGCTGCAGTAGCCAATGAGAGCAGATTCTAAGTCACATGTTCAATAGTCTGTGTCAGACACAAGCAGATACCAGTAGCTAGTAGGCCTACTACGAGATAATCTAACACGTGGATTAAATTGTCGATTTAACAAATGTTAAAGCAGCAATATTCACAACCTCTCTGCTTTGAATTTAATTATGTATAACTACAATTCATGTTCCTGGTAAAATAACATTAAAAAACATTTCTGTGAGATCCTGTTTGTGGTATCTGGTGGCATTATAAATCAGCGCAAGTTCAGATGATGGTGGGAGAGAAGTAGCATGCTAATAATAGTGTTAAATAATTGTGATTTCAATACTAAAATGAATTATGATTGTTTTCCATGATGGCGCAGCCCTACCTCAAACCATTGATTAGGATAACAAGGGTCTCATAGCAGTGTAATTTGATCTAGCTCTAGCCTATTTCCACTGTACATTTACAGGCTTTTTATCCAATCTACTTGCATGTAGTACATCTGTCAATAGTTGGGAAGTCATAAACCAGCAAACAATATTCTATTAGAATAGTTGTCGTCATGACTACTACCATGTCAATATAATTAAATCAACAAAATAGCTGTTGCCCTAATTAATAATGTGCTTGCCTTAATACATACGAACAGAAAGGAGACTTTTATTTATTTACATATTTCATATGATCATACCTGGGTTGTTCCTTAAATATCCAATCTAGACACCAGTGATTTTGATTCAGATTTTCCATGTCTCATTCACCACGCGGCCTGTGTTTAGTGCTGAACCTGACCCTGATCGACCTGCCGGGCATGACCAAGGTAGCTGTTGGCGACCAGCCTCATGACATCGAGCACCAAATCAGAGAGATGCTGCTTCAGTTTATATCCAAGGAGAGCTGTTTAATCCTGGCCGTAACCCCCGCCAACACTGACCTGGCTAACTCGGACGCCCTCAAGATTGCCAAGGAGGTGGATCCGCAAGGTAAAGACATTGCCTTGACCTCTCTTTCTGCCACTTTTGACTTCCAAATGTGAGAGTGCAGCAGGCCTCTTACGACATTTGAGCAGGAGTGAGCCAAAACTCCAGTACTTCATGTCAAATTGAATTCATTAGAAGGTGCACTTACTCCCAATACTGATGATATGCATGCCCACCACTGCATACTATGTCCTGAATCCTAATCTTCAGCAGGCATGCGTGTAATTGACTGGGAACTGCTTGGTTAAATAAAAAGCAGCAGCCTTTTCTGCTCTACATTTCAGTCTGGAGACGTTCTATTCACATGGGCGGTGCTATGTGTTGTCAATCAAGCCATTACCAGGTGACTGGACCGCCTTCAACCAAACCATTGGCACAGGCACTTAATTACTGTCGACAGTAAATTAACTACCCACATGGAAACTGTTTTGAATTGAGTTCCCAGATTCAAAAGTGAGAGTTGTACCAGGCTACTGCATCTTTAACATGAACCAGTACCTGAATGTTAGCATTCAGTACATCACGTGGCATCTCGCAGTGCATTTGACTGGGCTTTCATGTCATGTGGCCGTCTGTAGTCATGACTCCTTAGTTATTTTTTCCCCCACTTGTTATCTCACCCGCCCTTGTGCTGAGGTCAGGCAAGCTGGCATTCTAATTACGCTGCCTACTAAGCAGGGGTCCTTGTCAGACCACTGTTAACACACTTTTGACGAACGTGTCCAGGTCTGCGCACCATCGGCGTTATCACCAAATTGGACCTAATGGATGAAGGGACGGATGCAAAGGACATCTTGGAAAATAAGCTTTTGCCACTGCGTAGAGGTGAGGATGAAATACACATGGAACACGCACGCACGCACGCGCACACATTTTCTCTCGGGGTGACTTTGGAGACCTGAATCTGCTTTTCTCTTCAGGGTACATTGGTGTGGTGAACCGCAGTCAAAAAGACATAGATGGTAAAAAGGACATCCGCGCTGCTTTGGCTGCAGAGAGGAAGTTCTTCCTCTCCCACCCGGGCTACAGACACCTCGCCGAGCGCATGGGCACACCACACCTGCAGAAGACCCTGAACCAGGTCTACCACTGTCCCCTGGCTTATTAACATTTAAAATATGACAATATTAAGAAAATATTGATACAGTTGAGTTTGCGATACTGTATTCATTATCTAAAACACTATTGATTAAATTTAGTTTTTTCTTCGATAATGTAATTGGGAACATTTACAAAATACATTAACATCAAAACAGGAAAAGTGGTTTTTACCAGATTTATCTCAAAGCTAATATCTATCTGCAGTCTCTGAGCAAGTTTACATAAGTGTTTGGTATTTTTGCATCTAAAAAAAATTGCAATATTTTTGCAGAAATTGCAATATATCACCTTGCTTACAGTATCGCAATGTATCGCAACATTACAAATATTAGCCCCTGTATAGTGATATGAATCGTATCATCAGATTGTACACGGACTGTGTACAGTGAGTCCATGGGCTTAGCTTCAGATCAACTGATTTTTGAGAATACAGTTGTCATGGTCCGAGTGGCTGCAAACATTGTTATCTTGTTCCCCCTTTTTGTAAATAACTCAAAATGATTTCCTGTTCCTCAATTGTCTTTGAAACAACCGTCCCTACTCTTTGTCCTCAGCAACTGACCAACCACATCCGGGACACCCTGCCAGGCCTACGCAGTAAACTGCAGAGCCAGCTCCTCTCGCTTGAGAAGGAAGTGGAGGAGTACAAGAACTTCCGACCGGACGACCCCACACGCAAGACCAAGGCTCTGTTGCAGTGAGTTAGGAGTCAGCCACACCCCCTTCACAGCAACCCTGACTATCAGCAGCTTCACACATTCTCCCTGTCACTGCGCTTTAACATCAGCCTGTTTGCCCCCTCTCGACGCTGCCATCCGCAGGATGGTGCAGCAGTTCGGCGTGGACTTTGAGAAGTGCATCGAGGGCTCTGGGGACCAGGTGGACACTAACGAGCTGTCGGGCGGTGCCAAGATCAACCGCATCTTCCATGAGCGCTTCCCCTTTGAACTGGTCAAGGTGAGATCCGCAGGACGCCTAGACCCCAGGAATACCCTTCACACACACACACACACACACACACACACACCCGCTGTGTTGCTCTCAGTAGGTTGTGGAAGTGCTCGCAGGGAGAGCGATGCTTGATTGATGTGTGCTGATGATTATTGACCTCTCTTTGGTTCCTCCCCCTTCCCCCTTGCTCGCAGATTGTGTTTGATGAGAAGGAGCTGAGGAGGGAAATCAGTCACGCCATTAAGAACGTCCACGGTGTCAGGCAAGTGGAGCCGAGCCGACGGGGAGCTCCGTCTCAGTGTTCGTGTGTTCCGCGGCCTCGCGCTCTTCCTTTTCCCCCCTTCCCTCTCCTCCAGCCAGCGTCTAGCATAGCCTCCGCTGACTGGAGATCAGTGCAGAGAGCGGCTCTTCTTTGACTCTAAACCTGTTTCATGTGTTCATTCTCTCTCTCCTCCATCCCTGCAATTGCGCCCACTTTTTTCCCCCATCTCTCTGCCTGCTGACGCGCACAAGGTCACTCACGGTGTGGTTTGGAGCAACATGACTTGTCCCTTTGTCTCTGTTAATGCACTGCTTCCCGGCCTAGCACTGTACGTCAAGACTAATTTACCGTGTGCTCAATTATGTCTCCGCCCGGCTTTGACGTGTTCGTTTGTCTTTCATTGAATCTCCTCGTTACGTGTGTCGAAGTTTACACTGTGTGTTTACCTGCTCATCTGTCCATGTCTGTCTGTCTACATGTGTGTTAACCATCCCTCCCCCCGTCTGCCCTTTGTGCCTGTGTGTCTCTGTGCGTCCTCAGAACGGGCCTGTTCACCCCAGACCTGGCGTTTGAGGCCATCGTGAAAAAGCAGATCGTAAAGCTGAAAACGCCCTGTCTCAAATGTATTGATCTGGTCATACAGGAGCTCATCAACACGTTCAGGCAGTGCACCAGCAAGGTACTGCGTGTGTCCCAGCATCTCCCGACCCCAGCCCGGTTCACAGGCGGCGGGGGGACGGGCTGGGGGTGGGGCTGGGCACAGCGACCCAGAACACACCCCCCTCAGCCCGGCCCTGCCAGCCCCTGTGCCCAGGCGGCTGATGTCGTGCTGTGGAGTGTTGTGACGGGTGTAGTGTCGTCGTGGAGATGGAATGTGTCGAGGGGATCCGCCCCCTTGGGGTCCCACCCGGACAAGCCGCAGGTCTCCGGCAATCCTTGCACACGGGCTTTGCTTTAGCTGCAGTTCTTTGGCCACACCCACTTCTTTGGCCACACCCAGTCACTTGTAGCGAGGAAACCTGCGGCTTTTCCTGCGTGATTGACCTACTACTGTGTACTAACTTAACAGAGCTCTCTTCTTTCTCTTCTCTTCTCACTCCTCCTCCTGTCTGTCTGTCTGTCTGTCTGTCTGTCTGTCCCTTTTCTTTTCTGCCACCAACACAATCCCACACTGGTTATCCATGCCCCATCCCCACCCACACGCCCATCAGAACGGGGCTGTTCACGCCCGACCTGGCCTTTGAGGCCATAGTCAAAAAGCAGATCCTCAAACTGAAAGAGCCCAGCCTCAAGTGCGTGGACCTGGTGGTGTCCGAGCTCACCGCCCTCGTCATGAAGTGTGCCGTCAAGGTAACCAGGGATAGCCTCCCCCTCCCTCCCGCCCTTTTGCCTTCAACGGTGAACAACATACCCAATGGGAGGGAGGTGGTCTCCCCATTCTGTCAATGTCAACAACATGGCGTCATCGATCCCACCCACACACACGTGTGTCCCAAACATCATACATCCTCACCGTTTGGATCGTGTGTTGATCATACCTTCTCCCCAAGTTCTCCCTCACCCACCCAAAATGAATTCCTGCTCCCTCTGCTGTGTGGAAAGCCTTCAGAGCGTGCCTAGACTGTCAAATAATGTATAATATTTTCAGTGTAGACCCCCCCCTCCTCCTCCTCCTCTTCCTCACTGTGATTTCAGACCATTTATCCACCTCCTCCACTCTATTCCATCTCTGTCTCCCTACACGAGGCCTGCATGGGTCTAGCACAGCGCAGCAGACGCTCCCTCTACTGACCCACACGGCACATTGACATTTAGCCATCGGGGGGCAGCGACATGTGGGACACTGTACAAAATAGCCAGTGGGCTCTCGCCATGTTTCCATGGCAACGGTGCGTTGCTGCCCTCTTGTGGCCGTAGAAACGAGTTGCGCCCCACACGCAGACTGGGCTTACAGCTTCTCGCGTCTCTCTGATAAGCAATCATTTGGAGAGTCTCACTCTCGCACAATGCGATGTCATCAGCTGGATGGAGATGCTTCTGTGAGCTGTGGTATGGCCTTGTTGTGTCTTCCCATTGTAGAATCCTTTACATTAGGAAATGAATTCCAAATCAAACCCAAAATCTGTTTCTAGAAATGCATTGTTTTCTAAGGCACCCTCGCCTCATTACTGAAACATTGTGCATACCAGGCTGATGGTAAAGGCTTTATATCCTTTTTAGAACACATTCATTGTGTGTGCTGCATGTACAGATTCCAATATGAGTGCGTCTGCTTGCTTGTAGTTAATGGGTTGTCTGGATATTGGGACTCCTCTCACGTTTCATATTCTTTTCACTTTCCATTTTCACTTTTCGGTTTCTTTGTCAGTAAGGGCCATGAACTTTGTCCTAGCACGGGAGCATGCGCTTTCTTCAGGCGTGTGTGTGTTGCCTTCTAGCTCAATTCCTACCCCCGGCTGAGAGAGGAGACGGAGAGAATTGTCACCTCTTATGTTCGAGAGCGGGAGGGCAAGACCAAGGACCAGGTGAGCTCACTTAACATTTGGCAGGCACTAATCTCCAGTGGTCCTTCACACTAGTTTTAAACCAGACAGAGGTGAACGTAAACCTCCCTAAATTCTGATGGGTTATGCTTCGGAGTACTTTAGAAGGTCGATTGCCAAGGTGTGTTTTATTGCCTGACTGACTTTGTATTGACCTCATTGTATTATTATTATTATTTTTATTATTATTATTATTATTGTTGTTGTTGTTGTTGTGAACTGAGGACTGTGTGCCAAACTAATAACACATTTTCTGTCGTCTAACAAGGTTCTGCTGCTGATTGACATCGAACTGTCGTACATCAACACCAACCACGAGGACTTCATCGGCTTTGCCAAGTATGCAACCGTCCCTCTGCCCCGTGCAGGCGCCCGCCCTGCACGGGCATTGCCCCTTCCTCAGCTCACCTTTACAGCTTGTTGTGGCCCTTCACCTCCGGGTCTCTGTAGAGGTTGTTGTTGTTGTTGTTGTTGTTGTGGTGAGCCTAGTTAACACTGCCCTTGCCTGTTGCCTGACATAAGCGTAGGTAGGGACTCTGTAACCTCAGGTGTGAGCGCTGTTCGGAGTACTCTGTAGACAAGTAGTGATTCTAACATAGGGTGTGTGTGTGTGCTCACGATAACCTGCACGGAGTCAGCGCGATGTTAGCTAGGTGAGCATATAGCGCTCCACCATGCCCCGCGCAGGTAGAGCGCTGATCTGAGCCGTCTGTCTCCCAGCATGCCGCCGTTAATGAGCTCAGTCGGGCGCGCTTGATGACAAGGCGTATGCACTCTGCCCGTTCGATCGGAAGGCGGCAGGACTGCCAGAATATAAGCCATACCAGAGGCACAGGACAGCCTGCCACTAGCCGCGTGCTTGTAATCCTGAATGCACCCCGTGGAACACCTTGTCTCGGTGTGTCTAATGTAGCAGGACCTGTAGCGTGCAGTGGAGCGGAGCCGCTCTCCCTTTGAGTCATCCTGCCATGTACTGTACACAACGATGGAAGGCCTGTGTGTGTGTGTGTGTGTGTCAATGCGCGCTTTTTGCGTGTGGGTTCGTGTGCAGCAACCGCATGCTGAGTGGCGTGCCGTAGTGTTCTGGAGGTCAGCCAGGGATGTTTAACGGTTCTCGTAACGTCACTTTCAGCCTTGACTACAGAAGGCTGGATGACGGTAGCCCCCAAGGGTACGGCAACAACAGGTGGGCTGTCAGATAAGCACACAGGTGGTGTGCGTTTCACCCGCCACACTTGATTTTCAGTGTGTGCACGTGTTTCTGTGTTTACAGTTGGTGTCGTTTATTTTTGAACCTATCAGCGGGGGTTTGTGTGGGGATTTCCAATTATTTTCCTTGGAGAAAATATGTATATGATTAATTGTGATTAGTATTTCCCCCTCCCACTATGGTTTTTACACATTCCGTATACTAAACACGCACACAAAGCAAGTCTATCTTGCTTTGTGTGCGTGTTTAGTATACGGAATTATTATTATTAAATGCAGAATATGTATCTAAGGCTGGAAATTCCCAAATTCAGTGCCTTCTGTTTCCCAATATAAGGTGACTTATAATTAACATACAAATATAGTTATGAATCAGTCATCATTTGTGACTACACATAAGCACTTTTTTTTCCAAGTTTTTAAATGTATTATTAATATTTGTATAATTTGTTTTCCTCCACTTGCCCACCGGTCTTTCTGTCACGCCAGCGCTCAGCAGAGGAACACAGCTGCCAACAAGAAGAGGGCTATTCCCAACCAGGTACCCTTCAGTCACCCTGTCCTGCCCAGATGCACCTGCCTATTAATTGACCACGTGAATACACAAAAACGACCCCATAGTGTTAATCTAATGGAAACGCTGATCTAAATCCCCGCATACTCATTCTACCTGGTCTCGGTCTGTTGCTAATCAGACAAATCATTGCCTGTGTGTACTTCTTCCCCCATTATTAGCTGTCATGTGTGGATATTGTGTGTTGCAGTGATTTATTAAATCACTGCTGATCACCGTTTGAGATTACAGGTGGACTGTGTGCGTGTGACCTATTGCCATGCGTTTTTAAATATCAGTTTCAGTGAGGGGAGAGTTGCCCTAGTGAATTCAAGAAAGACCCCTCCCCCCACACGCCTGCTTGTTCAGCACTTTGACATTGTTTATTTTCCACTGCTGTCGATAATTACTCTCTGCATGCCCGCATTATGAAAATGCGCGAATGGCGTCTCACAGCAGTGCGACGATTCATAACCGAATGACGTTTGGTTTCGTTGTCTCCCCATTAACATGACAAGCATCCCTTTGTAATGAAATTCAGAATGTGCATGGGCCTCCTTGCTATTAATTGAGTGACAAACGTGAAAGTAAATAAATGCAGGCAACCGGATTGTGCCGTTCTAGATATATTCTAACTGCATGTAATTCTCTTGCTCCCCCCCACCCCCACCCCCACTCTCCCTCTGTCTTCATCTCTCTTCTCTGGTTGTCCTTGTGGGTGTTATTCAAACCTCTCGCCCCCTTCAACCTCACTCTTAACGTTCCCTTCTTTTCCTCTCTCCCCCCTGCGCCCTCCCCTCACCCTTGCCCCCCCCCCCCCCCATCTCATCCCCGCTCCATCTTTACTCTTTACTCGCTTGCCATTTTCTCTGTCGGGGGTGTGATTGTTTCACCTCTTTTCCCTTAACCCCCATCCAACTACCTTTCCCCTTACCGCAGGGTGAGATTCTGGTAAGTACCCCCACCCCCGGCAGATTACAAGCCCCGCCCAGGCGTCAGCAGAGGTAGGCCCGTGCAAGGGAACTGAGACCACCGCTCACAGGTCAGCCTTGTTAGCTGGAGGTTAGGCGTGGAGCTGAAGCAAACGCAACATGTTGGTGGTTGTTCTTATTAGGTTCTCCCCTCTACAGCTTGGCGGCCTGCTAAACAGCCAAGAGGAGAAGGTAGAGTGTGTGAACTCACAGCCCAAACCAAGAGCTCTTTCAGTTTGAGTCACCAAACTAGTTACCAGTAATCGGTAGCTGTTTGGTGGTATCTCACACGGGCATAGTGATGTTTAAGTCTTGGTTTTAGGACAGTAATTGTCCTACTTTTATTCACACTACTAACCGTTTAATTTGAACTCTTAACTAAATGTATTTTTCAACTAGTTTTAATTTCTGCGTTAAACCACTTTATGCAGAATAGCGTAGAGAGACATGTCTAATTGTACCTCCACCCGTGACCTTTGCCTGCCATCAGTTCTCTTGTCTCTGGGTTCACACTGCTGCTGCCTGTGTCATGGTGAACCATCAGTTTGCCTTGTGGAGAATCATCCAAAACATCAATGGGGAGATCAGTAGGAGAGAACAGGGAGGGTTTGAGGTTCATAAAGCAAACTTCCCTGAAATAAATTCCCTGAATAATTATTTTCCCATATTGATTTCCCATATTGATTTCCAATGTTATTTTTATTATTTTATTTTTAACTAATGCATGCCAACAACCCTAACTCTTAACTGAGCCTAGGAAATGAATGACAAATCAACATAATTTGATTCTAATTTGTTTAACCAATATACTGTATATGTATTAGTACATACCTGTTTGTTTGTATATGTTCAGAAATTAAAGTATCTACGAAATATTATATATTATGGTTACTAACCAGTTACATGGCATGATATTGTATGTGACCGTATGAACTGGTCTGAGAGAAATCTAATATCATATTCCAGATTATAATCTGCCTTCACACACATCGCTGTTTTCAGTTTTCCCTTCATCTAGTTTACACTGGTCTCTAGAAATTCCATCTTACTTGTAACACCCATGTTTGTTCATCATTTCCCCATTTTTGAGGGGTTTCAGTTTAGTCAACCTACCAATTTATCTGTAGTGTTCACAGTCTCGGCCTCTTCCGTTTATTATCACTGTTTGTCTGTACATAAGGAGTCTCGTGTTAAAAGTCTGATCCATGGCATGGTAGATTTTCATTGAACGTTAGCATTGTCACTGACAAGTCTATACTTAATTTTGGTATGACTGCAGTCAGTCTATTTATTTTATGATTATACTTATTTGTGTTTATGTAATATGTGCGAACAGATAAAAGTCTCGTTGAGTTTCAAAACTAACGTTGCCAGTGCAGCCTAAATTTAAATTCCAATTTGGTCAATGAGTTATGTAGTTGGCATGTCAATCAAACTTCTCTCCTGTTAAGTGGGTGGGTCCCAGACTATATGCAAGTAAAGGCTGGCTCTGTGAGACTACAGTGTTCATACTTCCTCTTCTTTGTTTTTGTTGGCTCACTAACCACTATTACTCACTCCAGTCCTCTGCTAGATGGGGAGGAAGCAAATGGGGTGTAAAGTTTAGCAGCATTCAAGTTATCCTGCTTTACACGCGAGAGCATTAGTATTCCTTCCCTTGGTATTCCATGGCTTTTTACAATATATATTGTAATATTTGATCAAATGGAGACTAGCCTCAAAGGCCACACTCCTTTTTGAATGACACTGCTTTTGTACTTTCACTTCTGAGTTGCTCCCTCTCCACTATCCTCTTATTATTAGAATAACTACAAAAAGGGTTTTACTTTAACCCTTTGCATTTCAGTCCCTCTGTAAAACCAGGTTCACTATTACCGTCTCTGTTCAAAGATGTTCTTCCTCACATCTATCATCAGTTACACCATCCTTTCTCTTCACCTCCCTGTCGCCATCTTTTGACTTGAGTAGGTTTGTAGCCGCATGCCATGTGCTGGATTGTCTTCCTCCATCCATCCGTCCGTCCGTCCGTCCTAACTAATCCCAGTCTGGTTTAACTACTGCGGGGTAGGCTACTGGCTAGATCAGATCACCGCTGACCTTTACTCTCTGACTGTGTGTGTGTGTGTGTGTGTGTGTGTGTGTGTGTGTGTGTGTGTGTGTGTGTGTGTGTGTGTGTGTGTG
>JAODUE010042479.1:0-19265 GCA_027564755.1 Amblyopsis hoosieri | reverse complement strand
TATATATATCTCTCGATTCATATGATCTCATCTGATAGGCTAACATTTAATGGGATACCTCGTTTGGACCGACATAGCTCGGGTCTGTAGTAGTTGCTACATGCTAGGACTTACAGGAAGTTTGCCATAGTTATACGAACTATGGAACCTTCAACGAAATGACCGTCACTGGCGACGCTTCCATCGCGATTACTTCGTTCATGGGACGAGCTTGAAGAGTTTTCTGATCTTTGCGAGTTAGCCGGGAGGTGACTTAACCTCCTTTTCTTTCCCTGGCTAGCCATCGTAAATGCCTCCAAAGCAAAGGGAGGCGGGTTCCATGATTGGGTACCCCTTCCCGCTTTGGCTAAATGGTTTGCGATTGGTCAACATTCGTCACATGTGTACACAAATAGTCTTCCATGGCAGATCAAGCAGGCTCGTCTGTCCAAGTGCCCCTAATTGTTGAAATATATCATATTGAGTTGACACAGAGGCATAACGACCATACCAATATAATATAACAGAAGGAAAATTTCCAAAGTACGATTACAGTAGTGTAGGCCTACATATATTGTGCTTGGTGAATACTTAAACTTTATAGGTTCAATAAATTGGGACATATCAAATCGAACAGAAGCTTGTAGCAAAAACCTTACATTATATTAGCCCTAATTTAAAACAATGTGACAGCGTTTGCATAGGCCAATTCTTATTTAGTTGACAATAACGCCCTCTGCAGGAAGACAGGAACTACATACTTAAGGCTGCTATAATCTTCTGCAAACAGTCAATATTCTGATGTTTTTTTGTTTTTTTTCAAGATTAATTCCTGAAGTTCAGTTCCAGACCATTCAATTGTTGTAAGGAGGAGTGGTTATTTTCTGGAGGAAAGGCGTGTAGCATATATTTGTAAAACTCGTGCTGCGGGGTAGGCTACAGTTGAAAATAAAAAAACATAACATTCACGCATCCACAAAGGCATCCTTTGATGCAAGTGATGTCAAGCTTGAGTGAAATACATAATTTTAGTCTTTATGAGTAAGGGCATGAAACCAAACATGGTTTAACCAAGTCATTTTAAATAATAGATCCTGAAGAGTAGCCTATGCTATTGATGGGACAGTGTGTCAGAGCATGTGTCAAATGACCTTACATGAGACCAATGACGTTTGATGCATCGAAGTGAGCGAAACATGTGATGTCCTTCCAAAGATGTAGCGGTTTGCGCTTCAATCAATATCTCGCTACAATGGTTAAGGAACTAGCAACGCAATGTGTGGCAAAAATAAGAACTTGTGTGAATCGGGGACTTATTGATGATGCGGTAATTTGAGTGGAAAGATGAGATCGTTTTGGCAACACTCTCGGTCAATGGTAGTGAACTGCGTGTGGAGCCACTAGTGTACCACTATGTGACAGTAGTCATGCAATGTATTGATCTGTTCTGGTGTAACAGCTTTTAGTAGGCCTATATGAGGGTCATTCTTTAATGTTAGCCTATATGGCATAAGAGTATATCATCACCTATACTGAAAGTTTAATTTGTAAACACAAATAAGATTGTATGCGTAATTACATGTTTTATTTCAGTGGAATAAAAACATTCGCTATAGAGGCTTTTTGGATTCTTAATTGAAGGTGACCTAATTGAGCCAAACAGATTTCTCGACCGCAGTCTGTTTTTCGTTGCTATAATTTCTTCGGGCCACTAGATGTAGATTCAGTGCTTCGGCTCGTTTCCCGGTACAATAACAATAACAAAGAAGCTTCGAATGCTTCGTATGCATCGGTTTCCCATCTAGAGACTTATGGCACTGCTAAATAATACCTTCACATAAAACAAGTATTTAAGAGTCTTGGGAAATCCCATCTTAACAAATGATCCGTTCTATATAAATACTTTTTGAAATGCCCTTGAGATTTCTAGCAACATAATAAAAATATAGGTTTGGGGGAAATCTGTCGTGTAGACATTGCACTTCGCGAGCAATGCAGAAAAACAATAATTTAAGTCTAACAAACTCAACTCAGAAAATATGTCTACTTTTAGGCCTATATTATGAGTATCGGTAGCCCTGATCATAAGTAGTCGTAGTAGGCCTTTATCGGATTCAAATTCAAGGCGGTCGTTGTGGTGAGATCAGAATCGCCGTTATACTCATTGTTCTTCGTGAACTTTGAAATAAATCAAGTCACTCTGAACTTGTATATCTGATCTATTCATCACTTCTGACCACAACTTCCATTGTGGAAGGCCTACAGTTGGTGGAATGCCTCATAGCCAGGTAGGCTAGCAAGCCGGGTTTTATCATCTCTGGATCAGAGCAAGGCCAGACTCCGATCAGATCAAATAAGATCACTGTGTAGTTTTTTTTTTTTTTTTTTTAACACAAAATAGACATTCTCTCACACAAGCATTCTCCATTCACTCACAAAACCACGCACAGACACTCGCCACCATGCATGCCACACACCCGCGACAACACTCGTTTCTTCTTCTATTTGTCCTCTGTCATCTTCTTGCATTTCATGGCGGTTGGCAAACAGCTTTTAGGTACAATGCTGCCGCCTACTGAACTGGAGGTGGGTCACGTATCTTCCTCATGATCTGACTCATAATAATACTAATACTTATAACTAATAATAAAACTATACTGTGTTGCAGCCTATTGTGCGCAGCCTAGTGAGCATTTTTCTGGTGGTTCCATCTGGGATTTTTCGTTTATTCTCAAACTAGCATTGGCTGTATTAATTATTTAGCCTAATTAACGTAATTATTACCAATGTACTCTTGAACTTTTTTATTAGGCTTGTTTAAAACATTAGAAATAATAGACAGTTGTGAAGCAAGCAATTTTGTGTAGCATATAGCATGTGTCCCACAAGACCTGAAACACACACAATCACCTTACATGGTGTAAATTCTGACTTGTATCCAATCCAACACCACTACATCTGTCAGCTCACTGATAGGTCATACGTCTTTTTTTTAAACAATATTAAAGTCAGCAACTCCAATAGTTAACTTGACACTACAGCGAACTATTGCCCGTATGTACATGTCCATAATATCTAAATATTATTTATATCTATAAGTATTCAACCTATTAATTAATCTGCCTTTTCATTATTTATATATATATATATAATATGTCAAAATCCACTTAGTTCCCTGAAAAGCAATGTAAGGACTATTGTACTAATGGACAGTTCAATAAGCTTTATGCTCTGCTTCATGTAATTTAATTTCCTTCCTTTCAGTGTTTCCCAGCATTATGTTTTCTCTGACCCTCTGCCCCTTGTTGGCCCAATATATGTTTGCAAGTTGTGGTCGTCCCATTTCCAATAGCGTCTCATAGCATGCATTCAACACATCCAGCTGCATCTTCTCTATGTAGTTGTTATTGATACGTATTTCAGCAACATTAGATACTTTTCCTCTGTTATGTTTTTTGTAGAGAATTAAGTGGTTGATTAGAGGAAATTTGTATTTTTAATACTGCAGTTATAACTGAACATAGACGCAATGTTGGCTAAATTACATGTTAGACAGATGTTTAACTTTCTTTCAGACAACAGAACTATCGGTATAACAAATCTTCCAACTGTCAACTGGCTCATCGTCTCACTATGTCCTGAGCACAGTTACAATACTTTACCACCACAATGGCTTGTTTGTTGTCATCTGGACAATATTGGCGGCATGATTACCTCATTAATATGAAGAGACAAAGACACTAGTTGTAGTGTCACATCAACTTGGTTGAAAGCAGCACGAATGTTGAGGATAATTAGTTAATCTTGTATTCTGTGCCCTGGGGGTTGTGAGATAATCTAGAATGGCGTAATAAGATTTCCGAGGATGTCTATACCACCACTGACTGCTAAGTGCACACTGAGTCCTGGAATATGTTGGACGTGAAGGCTGCAAACAAACAGGCAACATGAGGAGTCGGGTGGCTCTTAACAATAGACATTTGGCTATAAAGCAAACCATTGTAGCTGGATAGGACCTGGCCTCTGCCATGGAGGGGTCAAACACAAAAAAAGTGAGTTCATGAAAGGTATTTCCTTGCCTTTATTTACTTCTGACTGTTGACTGTACATAAACTGTGGTTATTCTACAGTCATCAATCAAGTAAAATCCAATTCGTTTCATATTCTCATCTGATCAGATGAGAATATGAAACAGTTTGTATGGAATTCACTTGATGTATGAGAATGATATGCTTATTACAACATTTAATTATTGTCAGATGAGATACAGATTTAACCTAGTGCACATCAACCTTGTATATTGTAACCTGTTTTAAATATGTATTTTTTCTGAAAACCTTTCAAAAACATGACATATAACGCATTTATAGTTATTCATCGTTCATTAGAACCAATTCCAAGAGACTTGAAAGTGGCTACCCGTGTGACATTTTAGGAACTTTCAACCAAATTAGATACCAGGTTCAGTGTCACAACATAATCTCACAGTAAATTCTGATGCCTGATATGCACTGAACGTTTTTTCGTATATCACAACAACAGCAGCTTCTGCATAAATTTGCTGTAGCAATTTGAGAGCTTTAATAGGCCTGTAATACACAATGAGACTGTGTTAGACAGGTCTGGCATATGACACTCCTCCAAACATAACCAAATCCTTATCAGAGATCAGTGACTTATTTTACCTCTGCACCCCACCCCAACAAGGCCAGGAGGATATCTGGAGAGGCTATGACATAGAACACACTTTTTTGGTGAGCGTAAGGATGAAGGCTTTTCTTTTCTTATTGTGTATCCTTGTCTGTCTGTCAACACCTGGACACAGAGCAGCAAAAATAGCAGTCTACCATCTGTTGAATGCTTAACATGATCTTGTGGACACCAAACCCTCTCCTCTGACTGAAGGTGAGGCTTTGGTGAGGCATATTGTTTCATAAGTCACTGATCTCTGATAATGATTTTTTATCCTGTAACAGGTGCACATTTACATATCCTGACCAAATATATAAATAATGTAATTAATAATAAAAGTATAAATGTTATTGCATAATTTAATTTTAGACTTCATTAGAAATAATGTGAACTAATAGTGCCTCGGTCAAACAGACATTCAGACCATTCTGGTAAAGTGTTGTATCTTCACACAGTATTTAGTAAACAGTCTGCACATTTTAGAAGCAGAGCAGGCACTCCCCTTTTAACCTTTTAAGCTCTTCTAATAGGGCTATAATAAGGTGAAGATCAAAGATAAGAATGTTAAGTGCAATGACTACATTTTATTTTGCTGACCTTTTTTGAAATGCGAAATGAGTTAATAGTGAACAAAATGTGTTTTTTTTCCCTTCCATTTTGCAACTATATTGTCTCAGAGACTAGGATATGGACACCACAAAAAAGGTATTTTAATGCACGTTTGGACAACAATTCAACAAGAGCGACAAAACACATTTTAGTTAGGTGTTTCGTTTTACAACATATCGTAATTGCAATTAGATAATTTAGCAGTCCCACACTAGCTCTGCATACACTCTTTCTTATATAAATTCCTCTGTGTCCCTCAGACAGCATGTTGAATACCATGCATGTGTCCCACCAGTCCACAACAGACAGCAATGGGGAGGATGTAATTCAGCTCAGGAAACTTAGTGGCTCCAATGTGGACACTCCCAGTCATCAGGATCTTCACAAAGAGCTCCTGCTCAGCCACAAACGGTAGTCTAATGTTGAATGATGCATGAATATTAATTCATTCTCATTTTTACACCTTTATTGACAAGATTGCAGCACTGGAACTTCATCAGATCAAATTGGGTCAAAGGCTTGACTTGACAACAACCCAATGGAGTTATAACCCTTGCACCACCGCGTAAAAAAATGTTTTTGGACTTCTTGGACAGTCAATGTGAGGGTACATATTGCCTCATTTATAAAGGATTTGTCATTACTTCAGAGGACTTCAGTTGAAAATGCTCAGAGCACCTTTGAACATTGTTTGAGCAAGCTTTGGTGAATTCAGACACACGCATACACACACACACACACCTGTGGGGGTCCACTTGTGACATGATCACCCAAGCCCATGGTGCATGCTATAGTGCCAGGTGTGCAGGTAGCCTGGTGTAACCAGATCCAAGCTGCACGCTGCACGCTGGGCGTAGACAATGGTTCATATGGAAACTATTGGACAGCGTTTAGCCAACGCTTAATCTAGCTCCATGTAGAAACACACGCTTGGCTTCGACGTCATCACACTTAGCCATCTCCATGGACACCGAATGGTCCGCCATCCAGGGTGGCTAAAGAGAACAGGATTTCCAGAATATAATCTCAGTGAAAAGTGATCTGAGAGCAATAGTCATATGGAGCTAGAGCTTATTTTTCCATCTATAGCAGTTCTCTCCGCTCAGAATTTTGGATTGTTCATTTTACTATAATAACAGATGTTACTATATTGCTACTGTATATATTGCTACTGTACTGTAATAGCATTACAATATTGCTGTAAATATTACAGTAGGCTATGGTTTTAAAATGCAGTATAAAGTTCCTGCCGAAGGATAGTGTTCCCACATGGACGGTGAATGCAGTGGGTAGAGCGCGGTGGCAGGCGATCCAGAAGTCGCTTGTTTGAATCCGACTACCTCCTCACCAAGTGTCAAGGTGTCCTTGAGCAAGACACCTAACCCTAACTGCACCCCAGGTGGTTAGATAGTGCCTTGCATGGCAGTCGTCACCATCGGTGTGTGAATGTGTGTGCTAAATTACAGAAATATCTTGCAATGCAGGTTAGTAAGCAAACCCTCTCCTCTGACTCTTCGTTCCAGAGGCCTCCTGCAGGAGGAGAAGCCTGAGCTGAAGAGAGTGCTGGAGCACTGGCGGTGGGAGCTGCACAGGGAAGAGGAGCAGGCCCTGAGGCGTCCCTCCGACCTGGAGACGGAGCTACGGAAGAGGCAACAGAAGCTGCAGAAGGTCAGGGAGGGCACACACACACACACACGCACACACACACACACACACACACACACACACAGACAATAAGGTGCTCATTAATGCTAGCCTGGTGAGACCATCATGATCTTGTGAGCTACACCTTTGTGACGCTGCACAAATCAGGCAGTGCTAATACATTTCAGGCAAATGTCCATACACACGATTGGACCACCTATGTTTATCTCGCCCATTCAGTATGTTAAAAATCAGTCAGAGCACTGCTGGAAAGCTGATCGTTCTTGTGGAAAAAACGTCGGATGGCTGTTGCTGATTGGCCAGATTATTTTCTAAACGGGTGATAAACACCTTTGCGTTTAGGGGCTACAGACTGATACTCACATAGCAGTAATGAAATTGAAGCTCGCGAGCTCAGGGTGGTCTTGCAAGGCTACATTAATATTAGGCGGGAAAGACAGCATGTGGGCATTTGAACGCATGTCTCTTTTTGAAGACCCGAAATCCGAAATATAACAAAAAGGACAATTTACCCAAATTCTGCTGCCTGACAACAGAGCTGCCTATAGTACTGTAAACACACCGACTATACTGTATATTTTCAATTCCTCATGGTCGCCGATATTTATTCTAGCATGAGCAGGAGGAGACCAGGCAACGTGAGAACCAGGAGAAGATCCCAGTTTGTCCGTGTCAGGGACAACCTGCGACGAACACAGGCGCTTGACCAGTGATCGCTGCAGCCTCACGTTGTGGCCCTAGTCATTCATTTGATATTCAACAGACAACTGGCTGTGTGTCTAACTTTGGTTTTGAAATATGAGCAATTATATTATAAACCACTATATCGTGCAATGTGTATATAGGCTACAAAGAGCATTGATAATGGCTAATTGAAACCTTCATTGATTAGGCTATGTTAATTATGATAGCATAGGAAGTTTTTTTATTTAGTGTGATGGAAATGTGATCTTATATTAGGAGCTTGGCATTTTGTGTTTTTTGGTTTCAAATAAATGTACGCTTCTTTTCCCTTTTCCCCCAAATTCTTTGTTTTGTCGGATGGGGCATTTCAGAAGCGCACTTTTCTTTAAGACATGGGATGGGAGTGACAGATTTTAGTGTATGTTTGCCTTGGTGAGCGGTGTTGATGATAACGACTGTGATAATCTTACTTGCAGACAGCGAAAGGATGTTCTTCGAAACGGGACGTTTTTAATTATCTTATCTTTTCATTCCATCACGGGTGGAGAAAAAATACAGCTAGGCCATCTGGAGTAGGCTACTATGGCTTAATAAGGGATATAGGCTACCCTTTTGTAGTTATAAGGCACGTGGACGTGGTATTATAACAAAAATAACATAAATTAATAAATACGCCTAAAGTCTAGTTAAGGAATTACTTCGATAGACTAAATGACGAGTTTCCATTGGTGTCGGGGTTTCACGGCCTTATCCACCACCAGCCAGCTGTCCTGGCTCTTTTCTTAACAAAAAAAAACTTTTGTCTTCGGTGTCTTTTTCACACAAACCCCCCTCCGCGAGTCGTGTGCTGTGTCAATATGCAAAGCGTGTCTGGAACAAAGTAGCATTGGACCGACACATGATGGTCTAATAGGGGAGTTACTCCCAACTAAATAAGTAATCATCTGTCTTCAGAAATTAATGAAAAATATACTTGTGGTCTTATATATAAGATACTTGTGTGCATTTCAATGATTACATCTAATTGGCATGTTGCAGAAAATAATTGTTAAACATTATTTTGAGACCCCTTTTCCTTTAAAATAATAGGATGGCCCAGGACAGATGTCCCAAACGAAACGCCCACTCTGTTACTAATCGCTCACATCTGAGTTGTGAAAGTCGCAACTCCAGCTTTATGACCTGATGCCTTGCGTGGAAAGTGGATAGCTCAGTGAAAGGTACGTTTTAACATTTAAGAATCCAGGTCTATGAATATGAGGTATGGATGGAGAATAAAATAATTTGGTAATAAGTATTAATTATGTTGACTTTTGGAAAAAGTTTTTAAAATGTGAATTAGAAAAGCAGTTCTAATGCGATTAGCATATGTTGGATTTTTTTGTATCATAACACTATAGTGTAGCCTAACTTGGATATTTACAAATGGAAACATATTTGCAAATCATTACATTGTTGATTTTGCACTTTACATGTTTTCTCTAAACATGGTTAGAATAAGAACACATTTCTAAAATGTCATAAGAGATTTCATATGTCGGCTTATGGAAAATCACTAGATAAGTGTAACGAGTAGCCTAGTCTCTATCGTTCTTAGTATATTACAGCATATGTAGCATATATACTCCTGTCCTAATTGTGAATTAGGCCCACTGCTGCTCATGAATCAGGACTGTGATATAAGCTGTGGTGGATGACTGTATTAAGAGTCTTCTGTCTTCAGTCAGCTGCTCTCTGGACAATTTTCACAGATTGGTGTAAGTAATAAAACAAGGAAGGATGGTGAAGCTTACTCCCGATCTCTCATGGCAAAGAGAACAACCATTGTGCCCTGCAGTGTCACCATGCTGTGCAACCTGTTGACAGGTGGTGTTACGAGCAACACCTCAATGTTGCATGGCCACATACTCTTCTTCTCAACACCTTTTGTAATGAACGACCACTGCCAGATATAGTAACAGCTGGAAACCATTAGGTAATCCACATCCTGCAGAAATGGCCGTCACTGACCAGTCAGTGTCACTATGTTGGGAATGGCGGACCAAGTGTCACGATCCTTTGCCCTAATGCTTTTATCGTGAACAATGGAGCATCTCTTCCTCCCTTCTGTGTTCCCATTGTGTTTAGGGCTGTGACAAGGCTAGTGTGTCTGGCCAGCATATGGCCTCCAATAAGTTAGACTGGTTCGGAGCTTATTAAACTACTGCTCCACCTAACGTTTTGGACCCTAATGGCCCATTTATGCTTCTGCGTCAAGCTTAAGCAATACGTTTGTGTTTTGATGCAGGAAAATGGCTCACACTGGATTGGATCAAAGCTTTGGCTCTGGGAAGTGTATGTAGCTGCTGTCAGTACCTGCTTGTACTCGCTACAGACCACTGTGTTTTAGGTCAGCACGTTGTCAGTAGTGTCCACCTACGTCCGTGTTCTTGCCCGGGGCCTTAAAACCAGAACCATGTAAAGAGAGAGTTGCGCCATTCTGTTCACTCCAATGGATCGTTTTTTCACCTCTATGAACCAAAATGTCGAACTTCCGTTGGCGTAACTCTGTTATTTCAATGGCTCTGCTAATAACTTAGAACTGCCTCCGGGTGGCTTGTAACACAGCACTGCTCCCCCACATTTAACCAAGCCCACAGTGTGTATAGGGAGCGGGGCCTTTCTGCTGAATGGATTTTGGCTTTTGATCAGATCCCGGAATGGGGCACACTGTAAAATCATTTGGTTTCTTCCATAGTATCAGCGTTCACTTGAGAATCTTAATTACAGGCTTTGCGTAGGCCTCGGTCTGGGTCCAGGAAAACCTCCCTGTTTCCTATATGCTACGGCTGGTCCCCGCTGGTAATTCCAGGGCCGACCACAGTGGTAATGAGCACGGTGGTGGTGGCAGCGTTCCAGGGGATCGCAACTCCGAATGCTCATGGGAAAAGGTTGACGGAGGGAAGTCAGGAAGACGGGGTGAATCCACATGGTAATCTCGCGCATGGTAAACATCCGCTTCCGTATAAGAAGCGGCGTCGTCCGGTGAGCGGCGAGGATGGTTGGAGCGGTCGGCTACTGTCATAACTGTGATCACATGACAGTTATGCTATTACCTTGTTTTGACAAGGGCAATTAAACTGTGCCCGGTGGGTGGAGACTGCAGTAATTGCATTTCTTTTTCTCAGGGAAAGTTCTACACCCACTGGAGGAAAAAACTATGGCTTTTCCATTTGTTGATTTGACACTCCTGCAGACATGTCTTTTGAGGACTTTAATAACGATAGTAAACATTATGTATAATATAGCATTAAGAGCAATTCATAAGTGAAATCATTATTATCAACATTACTTCGGTTTTACGCCGACTCACTCTGCCCAGACCTCGCTCCGACCACAGACATTGTGCAAGAGAGGAATGGAGGACTACAAGTGGGTAAAATCCCACATTGCTCTGTGTCTGTCTCTTATTACCAGGCTGGAATCCAGCTGACATCTCTAGCTTAACGCTGCTGCTGCAGAGCCATGCTTCTGATGGCATAGCACAGCAGTCTTCCTAAGCAGGCCCCTATTCCTTGCATATTAAATCAGCACGTTCTTTTTCCCCATTTGACTGCTTGTTTTTATATTGGCCCAAGGCTGGCCCGACGACAATACTCCTCGTCCGAAGCAGGAGGTGTCGTGTCAGCAGATCTCGTGCCCACAGCAGATTTACCCAGACGGGATACGTGGATCTTTTGTTGGCGTGTTTTCACTGTGCAGTTTATTGCACCGTCAGCGACAGCCTGTTGGCCTTTGTGATGCCATGTGTGCTCAAAGCTGCATTACAGTTCACATGAGCTGCTGCGGTGAATGGGCCGCGCCTGCGGCTTTGCCACAATAACATCCTGCCAAAGGAGCTTCTCATCCACCTTGCTAACAAACATTCACTGTCTGTCTGAACGTGCGCGTGTGTGCATGTGAGTGTGTGCGTGCGTGTGCATGACACATTGTCTATAAAATATATATATATTGACCGTCAAAACACTTCTGACTCTGACAAGGGATAAAAAGCCAAGCTGATGACTGGACAAAATAGTTCCATTTGAGCTGATTAAATGTTTTTGCAGAGGTGGTGGGATGGGCCAGTGGTTAGAGTCATATACTCCCATCTGAAAGGTCATAGGTTCAATCCTTGCAGTGCCAAATCTGCCTGTAGGCAATCCTGAGCAAGATGCCTAATCACTACCTCCTCCTTGTAATGGTACTCACTGTAAATCACTTCGGATTAAAGTATCTACATGACGCTCTCAATGACCTTCATAACATATTGCATAATTGATTAGAAAGACGCTTTGTAGGATTATTTTATCCATAGGTGACTTCTTTAATCCAAACAGCTGATGTATACATTAATATCCACTTATTTCCTCACATTATTGATATATATACGGTATATATACTGTATATATTCATATTTAATTAATTAATTATAATATATATAATATATTTTGTTTTAATGTAATTAATCAGTTAAATATATACAGTTAATGAATTAACCTACAATTAATCTATACATTACTACGTTATAAAATGTTTGTTATCACCCATTGTCTCGCCTCAATCAGATGTTCAGTGTAAAATCACAGTGGGGAAAGATCTGCTCGTAAACATGAAATGTGTTTCGGTGAAATGGCCAATTTGACAAATTATTCAGCAGGAGCCATATGTGACTGAAGCTGTGTGGGCCTGTCCAGCATTGTGACATTCTTCCACTTCAAAGCCTCTAGAGGGTTCTTTGGATGCCCGTTTCAATAGGAGCACAGGGAGGAGTGTGTGGGGATGAACAGGTGCAGTCCACGAGCGGGGTAATTCCCGCTGCCATCTGCTTTCTTTTTTAGGCCTCCGTCTCTTTAAATGGCCTCTGACACGCCTCACGACGAAACGCTCGCCCGGCCGGGCCAGCCCCCTGCTGTGTCGCGTCGCCATGGCACCCCAATTCACTTTAACCCCCCCACACATGTGTCGAGTCATTGGGTGGGGGGTTGGTGGGGGGGGGCATGGGGTGCGATAGGGCTGCTGCCTTTTGTGAAAGAGGCAGTCAGAGTGTATGGGAGGGGTGAGATGGGCAGTTGCATGGGCATGTGTGTGTGTGTGTGTGTGTGTGCGTGCGTGCGTGTGTGTGTGTGTGTGTGTGTGTGAATGGACACTAGCCGTCACTTTTGTTGAGGGGAGGAGTTGATGCAAGCAAAGGAGGTCATTTGCCCCCCGACACAAGAGATTAGTCTTACTCTTCTCTCCAAGTGATCCACGTTTATTGTTTCTCTTTTCAACAGCCATTGATTGCTACAGGTGCCTAACTAGTGTAACTAGTGTAACTAGGTTAGTGAAAGGAAAGTGAAGATGACGACGGCAGTTGAAAGTAAAGAGGAGATTAGCGACACTGACAGTGGGATTATCATGCACTCTGGTAAGAAGATCACTCTCCAAATACACCTGTATTAAAACAGTAATAGATAAATACATGTTTACACAGTAGTTGCAGCTTATGTATAGCCATTGTCTATAAATAAATAGAATTTCTTATTTAAAATATATTAAATGGTTGGCACACTTGCCTTACATAAAATGTTTACCACATAGCAAGAAATACCATCATAATACTAAATATTCACATTTGTGTCTCAACAAAAAGGCACAAGTTTTACGATAAACACAAGGTAGCTCAACACATCCTCCATGTTTGCTCTGTAGGCCCAGATAGTCCCACTTCACCCGGAAAGGATGTGACCACCCACACCCGGACCTTGAATCTGAAGCAGCAGTCTCTGGAGGATCGCTTGGAGCTCTGCCTGTTGGAATTACGGAAGCTCTACATTAGAGAGGCGGTGGGTAAACCGTTGTTTATCGACATGAAAGGCTTTTGGGGGCCAGTACAATTTACAGTTTTTAAAAAATGTAAAATTGTGAGGTTTTACATGTATCTTGTATCTGTGGTATCTTATGGTTAACTACAAATGCTACGCTGTGAATGCATTTATCTGCAGTCAAAAAAATGATTCATAGCTCCCATGAAGGGGTCCACAAAATACTTTTTTTGGGGGGTCAACAAAGGCCGAGAAGCTCTGCATGCTAGCATGGTTGGATGTAGCTTAGGCTTTGTATTCCCGACTGAGAAAATGGGCTTGGTCTTCTTCACAGGAGCTGACTGGTAAGCTGCCTGCAGACTATCCTCTGATGCCAGATGAGAAGCCCCCCCGGGTTACAAGGAGGATAGGAGCCACCTTCAAACTAGACGAAGGCCTGATCTACCAGAATGGAGAGGTAAAGGCACAGGCAGAACTAAAAGAGAACTACAATAACTAAAATATTATCACAGTGCGGTTTAAAGATAAACACTTTGGTCAGCAAATAGCCAAGCATTGTTATTACCTAACTACAACCCCGCCTAAAATAAAACATCAACAACAACCACAAAAACATCGTAGTCAACTCTGCCCTCATGTCTCAGGATCCGGAGCTGAGCTCGCTGGAAGCCGACCTGGCTCTTCAGCGGCAGATCCTCCTGGCGGCGAGGAATCTCTGCCTGGAGGAGAAGCTGAGCAAGGCCCAGAGGAAGGGTCGTCTGCAGCAGTGCAGGAGGGAGGAGAAGAAGGTGATGGCGCTGCAGGAGGCCGTGTTGCAGCACAGGGCTAGGAGCCAGGGCAACTTACCACAGGGCGCCATGACGACCAACTCACACAAAGGTGAGGGACTCCGCCGCCCCCAGCAGGCCATGCTGTGCTAGTGTTAGTCTCATGTATTAAAGCGTGACTGCACCCTGAATTGTGTTTTTTGAGCGGTAAACTAAATGATATCAATGCACTGTGATGAGACACATTACGTTTACATTTTTATACAAATTTTGTTTTTATTTATTTTATTTTATTTTATTGCCTGAAAATGGATCTACACATCATATCCAATAAATCGCCCTGGACTTGGCTGGTTTTCAAAAGTATTCCTTGTCCATTCGTTCATCATCAAATTCAAATGTTAAAGTTAAAGTTAATGTCGCCCCCATCCCTTACTCGTGTCAATGACTACGCTTTAGCATTTTTCAGAGCTGTGCATTGGGTGACGTCAGGCTCAGAGCTGGCGTGCAGTTACACTTTAATAACGGTATACAGTATCTCGTTTGTCCATCTGTTTGCCTTGGGATCACTCTCAAACTGAATAGGAGTGTTGTTGTTGCTTATCCTCCCAATGGATTCAGCTGCTATAATGCATGTATACACACAGCACATATGGAAATACCACAGACAAAATGTTAGGTTTTTAAATAGTTATGAAATTGCCGTCTTGTAAATGCTTACATTATTGCATTTTTCCCTTTCTATTCCCAGATCTGTGCATGTCTGATGACAGTTCCCTGTCTGATGTAGTGGTCTTGGATGATGGTGAGTTGGCTCTATGGCTGCAAATACAGATTTCCACTTGTAATAACCGTCTCAACTGTCACATTTGGGGAAATGCTTGTTGCTGTCAGGTGCACATACACCATATAAATAACAGAGATGGACACACATAATACAGAGCTCAAGTGAGTAGCTTCCATTGTAAACACACTGGCCTTGACCTGATTGTGGACTCCTCGGGTTCTCTCTCTGCGTTGGAGTCTTCCTCTCCAGTGAGCTCTCTCCAGTCCAACCAGCACTGTCCAAGCCTGGCCAGCGTGGAACATGAACTCATTCCCATACAGAACTCTCCGTGGAAAGAGTCCAGTTTGGACAAACCTTACCAGAAACCAGTGAAGCCTCCCTCTGCCTGCAGCAGCAGGTCCAGGTATGGGCATTATCCAGTACTATTATTAGTGTTATTAGTGTGTTAATAGTGTTATTATGATGTTATTAGTGTGTTAGTAGTGTTATTAGTGTGTTAATAGTGTTATTATGATATTAGTAGTGTGTTAATAGTGTTATTAGGATTTTAGCAGTGTGTTAATAGTATTATTGGGATATTAGTAGTGTGTTAATAGTGTTATTATGATGTTATTAGTGTGAATAGTATTATTAGGATATGTGTATTGTGTTAATAGTGTTAATAGGAAGTTAGTAGTGGGTTAGTAGTGTTTTAGTGTGTTAATAGTGTTATTAATATGTTAGCAGTGTGTTAGTAGTGTTATTAGGATGTTAGTAGTGGGTTCATAATGTTAGTCGTGTGTTAATAGTGTTAGGATGTAACTAGTGGGTTAGTCATGTTACTAGGATGTAATTAGTGGGATACTAGTGTTATTTGGATGTTATTAGTGGATTAGTATTGTTATTAGGATGTTATTAGTGGATTAGTAGTTTTGTTTAATGTGGTATGTTTACTTTTCTTAGTCGTTCCTGTCTTTGTTGTGTTCTAGTAGTCCCGTGAGGTCTCCAGTTTGTACAGAGAGCCGGATTCTTCCCTCCCAGTTCATCAAGAGCCTGGCAATGCACCATACCCACTCCAACAGCTCCCCCTCCACCCCAGAACTGCATGTGCGCAGACAGTACTCACAGTCCTTTAGGTACAGATCATAATAACAATGCTTGTGTATGGTATAGTCTAAATCAAGGCTTACATACAGCTTTATTGTAAAAATTAACAACAGACAAACAACGATGGCGGTAGTTGATGATGTCTGATATGGGGGGGTGTACTATTAACACCATAACAATGACTATATAAATCTAATTAATAATCCATTAATTAATCATGAGTAATGTGCTGACGTCTCCTCTCAGACTTCCTAAGAAGAAGCCAGTGGAGACTCTGGGGCTATCCAGGCCGCCCCAGCGCTGCTGCCTGGCCGACTTCCTGGTCCGTCCTCCAGAGTACTCACCCCGGCGTCTCTACCAATCCGGCTCAGAGGACAGCAGCTCCGAGCACTCCGCTTCCTCCTCCTCCTCCTCATCCGCCTCCTCCACGGGCTCCCCCGGCCGCCAAGACGGGCCCACAGAGGTCCCTCGGCTCTGCCCCCCGCCCTATGGATTCCACCTCAAAGCCCATAATAATAAAGGGGCGTCCATCGGCACAGGCCCCCAGGCCAGCCCCGGCTCCGCCCCTTGCTCCGCCTCCAGCCCCGCCCCCGGCTATAGCCAGGCCAGGACAGAGAACGGTCCCCTTTCCCTTCAAGACCCGGCCATGATGAAGCTGTACCTGACCCCCGCTGCCCCTGTAGTGGCACCCCCCATCCAGCAGGGGCAGAGGCGGGAGGGCGTCCCCCCCACGGTCCCGAGGAGAGCGATGAAGCCTGCTCCTCCGTACACCAGGCTGGTCAGGACCCCGTCGCTGAAGGAGTACCCCGACCACGCCAGCCGGGCGATGCCCAGGGAGATGGTGTCCGAGGAGCTCAAGTCCTGGCACCAGAGGAACCAGCTCCAGAGGGCCCAGCCAGCCTGCGTAGAACGCCAGGGCTCCTACAGGGTCAAGGGCCCCACTCCTCTGCAGCCACCGCCCTACAAACAGGTGGGCGTTCGCCAAACAACACACTATTGCAGTGTTTCCCTGGTCCTGGAGGGCCACTGCTCTGCATGTTTTAGATGTCTCCCTGCTCCAACACACCTGATTCAAATGAATGGGTCGTTATCAGGCTTCTGCAGAGCTAGATGATTATGTCTCATTCATTTAAATCAGGTGTGTTGGAGCAGGGAGGCATCTACAACATGGGAAACGCTGCTCTACTGCATATTACACTTTTAATTTAAGCGTATATAACCGAGGACTCAAACCTTAATCACTGACATGAGACATGGGCATACTAGCACGGAGGCTAAACCCCACGGGCCCTAGCACCTGGGGTAATGACTTTACTGCAGAACATTACCAGCTGGCCACCATTACAAGTACAACCTCCTGTGTCAATTTTATTCATTTGTAATATCTGAGCAGAATTGTTAAACAGTTTTGCTTCCACTGGCCATGAAAGTCTACAGAGGTTCCATTATTCTGTTACTTTTGGATTCAAGCGTGCCACATGATTGTTACATGCACACATTCTAAGTGTGGTATGGGGAACTCTCTTTTCAACAGCTCTGTCCCCAGTGGCCAATAAATGCACTCACTGTACACTTGTAAAAGCCACTACAAGGAGGCTTGCAAAAGAGATGGCGCTTCCCAGAGTAAAGACAACATTTCCCACGAGAACCGAGCTGACAACTGTCCACTCTGGTGTCGAGAATATTTGAATGAGTACTATAGCTTTTGTTCAATCAGAACATTTTAGAAAGTAATTTTTCAGTCTGCATAACGTCAATCAGTTCCTCATATTTTGCAGACATTTCTGACGTGTAATGCTTAAAGTCGATATTATTAAAAAGAGGAGAAAAATTGTTGGTGGGATATCCCTACTAGATCATTCATATATTAACAGGTTCAAACATAAACATATGACAATCTGTCTATCTTCCTTCATACATAAAATAAATAAACAGGCACAACGCAGCAGAATACAATAAAACTATAGCAACCGTAAACAATGTCGTAAAGCATCTGACTGTTACCTGCCTTTACACATGATGGAAAGTGTTTTATATCATTATACTGTAATAAAATTGCCATCTATAATCGCTTTCTTAATAACATTGATGCACCACATAATCATGGTCTAGATTGTGAAACAGTACAATCCCGATCATAGGGTCTTCAAGTGGCACAATAGTTATATGTAGATCCCAGGATCATTGATGGTAATTTATTGCTTTTTCCCCTCCAGGCTTCAGGCAACATAATTCTTCAGAGGGCCGCAGATGGAACACCAGTCCAATGGTTTGTTGAAGAGGACGCTGAAATAGTGAGCCAGGTGTAGCCTGGGAAGCTTACAACCAGGTTCAGAAGGATGCACATTTGTACTGCTTTCTATTTAACTTCTCTGTATTTATTTAAGTCAATTGATTCTCTATGAGATTCTATGTCCTCAGTAGTCTGGGACACTGTAATATAGACAGGATGCAGATAACCATGGACCAATTAGTTATTTTAAACTTTATGTAAGGCGCTATGCCATTTTATTTATTAAAAAATAAAATAATACCTAATTGACTTTTGATGGTACGTGGAGTCAAAGTGTACGTTTCTTAAATGTGGCAATCAAACGTCTTGGGGTGCTGTAGATTTGTGGCTGGCACACATCTTGCAGGTTCACCTGACGTCATGCTCTGAAAGTTCTCATTTTAATTATCTAATATTTAACTGTTTTTCTAAATATAGCTAGATTAAATCAGTAGGAATACTGTATACCTAGCCATAACTAAATGTGAAATAAACTGAACTTTAATTATTTTTAATCCCTGATGCATTTTAATAGACAAATTGTTGGATTTGTATCACTAACTACTATTGTATCCATTTTGATATTGTTTGTATATTTATAATAATAAAAACGTTGTATGTTTTAATCATTACTGTTTGATTTTAACAACCAACAAAAGTGCAATTCCTCAAATATAGAGAAATTAAACATTTAACTCGTTAAAATACATTGTTTACATATATGCATTCCATTTCGTCATATTCAGTGAGTTGTTTATGTATATGGCTCTTGGGGGGGGGGGGGGGGGGGTTTAGGTGGGTTTGTTTTAGTTTAATAGCTGGTTGTAAACCGGGTTGCATTTAAAGTAAATGTTTTGGGTACACATTCCAATATACAACCAACCCTTGGTAGTAGGTAT
>JAODUE010042468.1:0-19269 GCA_027564755.1 Amblyopsis hoosieri | reverse complement strand
ATATATATATATATATATATATATATATATATATATATATATATATAAGGACAACACTGTATCTCAGTCCCAACCATATCCTGCTTGGCGGTTTGTTCCTTTCAAACATATTAAATATAGGTGCTGTTGCAATCACCTGAAATAGCTTTGAGGCTTGGTATATCACATTGCTGTAGTAAATAAATGTATTTGCATGTTCCCCTCCCATTATTGTTCACATTAACATTGAAATGCCCCAATTTGCATATTCATTAAGGCAAATGCAATAAATGAACAATACGTGCTATCTTTGCACTTTTGAAAGACGTCATCCTCCATGCACATCGTTAGTAGATCAGCTTACATGTTATTTGCGAGTGCTATCAAGTTTGCATACATTTTTACTCACGCACACCTTTAGTAAATCTGTCCCTATATTTGCTATTTCCATGCTAGGATGCTAGATGTTCTTAGATTTCAGGTACAGAAAGGCTTTCAGAGGATACCATCGGCCATCGGAAAGGTTGTTTGTCTGATAAAATGTGTGTGTGTGTGTGTGTGTGTGTGTGTGTGCGTGCGTGTGTGTGTGTGTGTATGTGCGTTTGCATATGTACTACTGTAAACACTAACTAATGTAGCATTTCATCCTAATCATATGATTTAATACATTTGATATTAGGTTTACAGTGTACATGTTGTATATAATGCAATGCGGTATATGCAAAAGGATGGACAATAACATGCTGTTACTTTAACAAGTGTTGCATGGTATGCAAATCACAAGTATAAATCAAATAAAGTTACAACCCTGTGTGTAAGCCACTCATAAGCAGACTTTGAAATGAAATCGAGTATATGCAGCATGTGCCATCTTGGGCTGCTCATATCCTACAATACCATTTACTTGTCAAAAAGTTTGACATTGGTGATTTAAGTCAAACGTTGATTTTTGTGTAGAAGTAGATGGAACAACCTAAGTAATGTCACCCCCGTGTGCATTTCCGCTAAGTTCTTTCAGTGTGTTTCTATGTGGAGCACCACTACTTCAAAGCAGCCATCCTGGAACTTTTGGCAAATGTCTCATCTCCCACTTTTCCTGTGCGTTTTATCCCCAGGCTACACATCTCTTTTGTGGAGTCTGTCTGTGTTTAAAAAGAATCAATAGTGCTGTCTCCGCCCTCTTAACCGCTTCAAAAAAAGGCTCTGCGTTGATGCAATAATTCATGAAGGCTGGCGGAAGAATGTGTTATTGAGTTTCTTCTTTTTCTTGAAGAACTGTTGTCTATTGTTGAGTGTGTGTCGATTTATGCAAGACTGTGTGAACACACCTGTGTGGGCAATGTGTGGGTGTCGTGAGACAAACTTTTTTAAGTAACCAATGTTACGGGCACTAGTTTTTGAGTTTTTATCACTGAAATAAAAATAATACTGGCTCCATTTAACTTTGCTAAACTTCCACAATACTACGTTCTCACATTTGTTGTTTCTGAAAGATAATCACTCAGGTACTGCATGTGTTCACAAGTTACTCATGTTTGATATTGGTTAACCGTATTTCAAGTTTCATTCAAAACATAAATACTATGTAATTCCGCACAAACTGAAGCAATTGAATGAGAATACTGGATTTGACTGGTTGGTTTTATTTGTTGATTATTTATTATGTCTTTTTTAGTTGTTGACTTACAAGAAAGCAAATGTTTGTATTCAACTTGGATGATGTAATGACTTGAAAATATATAGCCATTAACCCATTCATCCCTATCCCTCTGGATAGGAATGAATGTGTTTTAGTATGTTTTAGGAAATGAGAAACAAGTAGACATTTGGTTGCTTTGTTATTAATGCAAATAAATACAAAAATATATATTGTTTTGGTTCTATGTGTTTAAATACAGTATATAATATATTTCCTAAAATGCATTCAGTCAACAGTTTGTCTTCTGTCTCATTGTTAAATCCTGTTCTCGTCTATCTCTGTACTATGTCATATAAAATGTCGTCACCCATTCATAAGGCTTAAGGTTAATTTATGCTTCTGCTACGCCGTCACATATGGATAGGGCGTAACCAACGCGTCAATCTAAGGCATCGCTACAGCGTGGGCTGACATGCACCTCTCCAAAAATGTAACTACACGTCCGTCCATCCGTCAATTCAATGCAGCAGTCTTGTGGATGCAAGCCCATATGCCAGAGAGTAATGCTTTGGAAAATATTTATTTCCAGGGAATATCTTAGATACACTTATCATAGGAAACAATCTGCAGACACAACATTGTATTTATAAAAGACTGCTTTTCGCTGCCTGAACATCAAGGAAATCCCATAGGAAAACCCCCGTCTTGGCTCCCAAAGGAACACTAATAGAGTTTAAACGTTTTGAAATAAGCATAAACAAATATTTATTTCCAGCGAATCTCTTAGATACACCAACATTTATCATAGGAAACAATCGGTGCCGACGCAAAATAGCATTTATAAAAGATGCCAGAACAATGAGAAAATGCCATAGGGAAATCCCTGTCTTTTCATGTGCAAGGTTGTAGTATCAAAAGTGGGATAAACTTGCGAGGAAGACTTTAACGTTGTGCTTGTGTGTGCGCATGCAAATTATATATTTGCATAATCAAACTACGATATTATTCTTAATAATAATAATTTGTATTATTCTTGGGGTTAAAATAATAATGTTTAATTTGGGAAACGATGGTTTAGATTATATTGAGAGTTGAGAGGCTTCATATTCAAACGGTGTATTATATGTGGCATTAACAAATGATAATAAAATGTTGCTGGGCTATGTTTGAGTGTGAGGGGGCGGGATCAAGAGGGTCTGCTCGTCATGTATTTCTAGCCTTGTGATACCCACCAGATCTCGCTACAGTAGGTCCAATTTCATTTTGCCACGAATCAGTCTGGAACCTTGTGGACAGGGTAGAAAACTGCAAAATTACAACATTTAGTGCATATATGGTTGTTTCCACCACCGCTCTAGATGCTGTTAAATGTTCATATTGAGGAAGTTTCAAATAGACTAAATGTGCTGTATTAGCACCACCTTTATGACAAATACTTTTGATTGTAGGGGTTCCAGGCCGATTCTTGTGGCAAAGTCAAGCTGGAGCTCGCAAGATCGCAGAATGGTCTCACGAGGCTACTGTATTACAAATCAGGACAAGTTCATCTGTTGGCTTGTATTTTTACAATGTTTGCATTTTCAGTTACTTTAGACATCTTATAATTTTTCATGTTCCCCTAGAGTTCCCCTAGAGGATTTTGCGGCTAGCACTTCACAGTCAAACACTGACCACAGACTTAATGAAAAATCCTGGCATCCACTTTCTGGATGTGACCTGTTTATTCCTATAGTGGATGGCAGTAGCCTAGAATTCACTGGCCCAAATCAACCACCACTTGCTGAAAAAAGCATACCGAATGATAAACACACTTGCATATAAACCCCATCTTCTATGTGCATTTAGAAAGGAGGAAAGGAAAGACAAAAAATAAAAATCAATAGGTATTTCATTACCATCGTGATTATTTTCTCGCCATATCTGTGGACAAAAGGAAAATAGCTTTTTTTTTCTTCAAATCAAATTACCAACCAGCGCCTGTGAATGGGAATTATAATCAAGAGGCGTCCTGCAATGTTTTGATTTATCTCTTTGCAGTCTCCACCACCAGTCCAGGTAGAATTGATTGGCTGGATCAATGCTGCCAGTGATAATTGGCCAAACGCAATAAATATTTAGCCCTTTTTTTGGGCATGAAACAGATGAGTGTAGCCAGGCTTATCTATCATTATTGTTATTCCACTGAAAGCAGGCCCGCAGATTGCTTGATTAGAGAATTGTGCAATGAAGGTCAGGGAAATCCATACTCTGTCGGCTGTTTTGTTTGCCAACGAGTCCCAGAGCCATGATCATTTAGTTTTAACTCTGACTTTTGAACAGTCAAACAGTGGAGGAGGGAGGCAGAAATATTTAGAGTAGACACTGACACACTAATACACAGTGAAATGTGCAGTTGCTTGTAATATTCAGAATTTGAAATGGGTCAACTCACAATTTATTTGGGTGTTCTGACATGACAAGACATTTTGTTGTTGTTGTTTTCAAAGGGCTTTGAAAAGTTTTATATACTGTATGGTGCATAACATCAGGATTGGAAATTGTTTAATGGCTTTTAATGTGGTTAATTGTGCAACCATTAAACAAAAAAACAAAAACAAAAAAACAAACATGATACATTTCTTTGTAAGATATACTGTATATACTAATGTGTTAGAAAGAAAAAAGGCTTAGTCACCTGTGTGGGTGGGGTGATAAATTAAGAAATTGTCTATCTAAATTGCTTACCTACTGTATTGTGCCAGTAACTGAAACTTGTAAACACTGTAACGTACATTTTCGTCTAGCCCAAATGTCAAAGCAGAGATTCATCATGGCCTTTGAAAGCTTAAAAGGTTGCATGTTGAACTGTATAATAACTCCAGTGCAGGGTGGCAGGCTTGGCCTCAAAACAGACATATATATTTGTATTGTTGATACTGCACCTGCAAGAACTGAATCGCTATTAGTTTTAATCTCACACAATTTTTTTTTCTAGATACCCTACTGGCTACAAATGTATTTTCTTAGAAAAGGTTTGTGTGTTTGTGTAGATCGATTCAGACCCAATGTGATTTGTGAGCAAATGAGAAGCACAGTGATACTGTACATCTCTCAATACTTAAGATAGCAATAAAGGTCTGGAAGTTTAAAAAAAAAGTGATCCTGTGCATTAAGAAATGTTTTATAATAGAATTTTAGCATTTAGCAGACATATACTAGACATTTAGCAATATACTGTATATCTTAACCTAGGCTTAAATGGAAAATTTTGACTGAACATACAGTATGCAATACATCATGGGGATGTTTCAGGTACATACATGTGCCCTATTTCAGAAAGCACGTTTAACCAAATCTGAAACTAACCCTGATCTCCCATCTCAAGGTTAGTGAACAAGTTCGTGAGTTGTTCGTTCATGAGTTGACAAACTAAGGGCCATGTACCAACAAGGAATTGTATATAAGAACAGCGCACACTTGGCTAAAATGCATATAGATAAATAGACTGTTTATAAATTGATATAGTATTTACTTTTTATAATTTCTGAGAGTCGACAATTCAAGTGTTCAATTAGGCCTACTTTTGGGCACCGCAATTTACTGATAGAGGCTGGAACATATAGCTCTTTCACTTGTTATTGTACTTATCGTATTTACGACTTCCGAGCACATAAAGTCGTAAATACGATAAATACGATTCCGTAAATTGTAAGTCGTAAATATGATTCCGAGCACTTTGGTCCAACAAAGTCATAATTACTAGTGGGGAACTCAGATTTGTCTATGATACCTGAGCTTCAGAGCTATATGTGATGGTACTACAATATAAAAAGATGGTACTACAATATAAAATTCTGACCATAATTGGTCACTGCTGTCACACCCAGGTCCGGGGGTGTGTCCAGGCTCCCTCTCCGCCGGCGCGCTGCCGCGTCGGTTCGCTAACCACCGCCCAAGGCGTCATGGCAGCCCCTCCCCTCCCTGTTTGTGCACCTGTTTTGAGTTGGCTCATCACCCATGAGTATTTCATGTTTGTTTGGTGTTTCTGTTCTCGTGGGTTATTGTATGTGTTGATCTCTGTTTGTTTGATTAAAACCACTGTATCGTTTATCACGTCTTTGTAGTCGCTAAACGTTACAACTGCATTGTCCCCTAACATTATTTATCCTTTTCAGAAAATATTAGCAGTAACAACAGTGTTTCTGACAACAACAATGTTCTTATTTGCTTCCTAATTGGCCTAATTTGATAGATCTCCAGCCAAAATTTGAATGCATGACCTCGTAATTTGTAATTCGTAACTACGAGTCCCGAATTCTTAAATAGGAGCTTACGACAAGCACGTGAAGGTGGCAATAGGCTACTTGCCATGTCTACAAGTTAAGAGGGTGTTGCCAAGTGTTGATTACACAATCAGTAACAAGTTTAGTACATCCAACGTAAAATGTGATAGTCAATAATGTGATAATCTATGGTATGGCTGATCTGAGTTAGTTCAGTTAACTTGGAGTATGTTCACTCTTGAGAGTTCACTCTCAAGCATGTGCGTGAAAAGTGGAAAGTTACTCAGAAAAATTCTTTCTTTGGCGTTGTTTGAGTACAATTTTAGTAGCATATTTTTGTATTTGCACTTTAATATTGTCCTTAGTTCATATGTACAATATTTATGGTAGAATAATTACTAATACTTTTACTGTTTACAGGAATTGTGTTATTGATAAAGCACCATTACAGAAAATCCCACATTGAACAACTTGTTTCTAATGTTTTGGTTTACAAATGTGCCATTAGTTTGAGTTGTCTACATGCTGTAGCACTCAAAAATATATTGAGTGCATAGTTTAGTCTTTTTTTTGTAGCTTTTACTTTGGTGGTGTTGGATGGTGAGAACAGAGTGGATATTATATGACTTATATTATATGATTATATGATTATATTGAGAGAATACTCAGAGAGTAGTCATATGTCTAACACAAACTACAGTATGAGACAGATTTGTTAGATTGTATAGTTCTGATGAAAATATATTCCATCAAAATCTAGCAATGTCATTTTCATAAAACGTTTAATAGCTTTATGCTGTGATTGACTAATCTACTGTTTTACACACATAGGCCAAAATGTAAAAGGCCAGATAATGTTCAGATAAATGTTTGTGGGATAAACGGTAACATTCGATAATGATCAAAATCAAATCAATGATCAGAATCAAAATAGCCTACATCTACAGTACATCTCAAAATAATTTCCCGATGTAAAGCTATGCAAATAAATGTGGCCTCCACATCGGGTTAACGCGTAAATGTCACCCCATGTCCGAAAGCTGTTTTAGCCTCAGTGGGAGGGAGAAGTAAGTTATAAACTCTGGGTTTCTCTAGTTTTCACTATACCCCACTAAAATCACATTGCATGCATAATGCGTGCGCACACAAACAAACTCTACCAGCTTAGTTTCATACTGTATGTCTTACAGAACTTTCTGTGTATGCTCTGTTATATATAATAATATGTCATATATTACTCTCTTCCAAAAACATACGTAATTTTTCTCTCTACATCTCTCTCACCATTGTAGGCTGGTATTTGCAAAGAGAGCAGGTGTTTTGGCAACCACAGCACGCAGATGCCCTGTCAGACTTGCTCATTAGAGTCTCCTCATTTAGAGGAGTGAAGCGTGCAGTGCACCACACACACACACGCACGTGCGTACGCGCGCCCGCACAGAGATAGCGTGACCACAACAGCAGGTAGCATCCAGCTCAGTCGGACCAATCAAAGCAGGCAAACTCGACACCTCCACTGCAGGTGGGGGTGGTAGAGAGAGAGCGAGAGAGAGAGAGAGAGAGGAACACACACGTAACAGTACACTACATTGTATCTATTTTATAGTTCCACTTTTTTACCTCGACATGAAAACTTAATTCGTGTCAACTAATTATTTGTTGTAGTTGGTTCTTGCGTTACATTTTCTCGCGTACACTGCTTTACTTGACAACAAATTAAGGAATAAAGCATTGAAAATATTGTTCATGTACCCCTTGCTCTCCTTGCTACCTCTCTTTCAGTTTGTGCACATACGCCATTTTAGAGTATACTGTCTTCCTTCACATCTGTCAGTATCAGCTACAATCACTCAAAGGGACGTGTACATGTAACAAAATAAAAGCGTGCTTGGTCCCCTTTCTGACAACATCTCACCCTCTCCCCACCTTTCCCCCTGCCCTCTTGTCGTTTTCGTACCCTGTAGCACCTACCCCCCACCCTCTCCACTGGCACCCAGCCCCTTTACAGCCCTTCTTGACATGCTGCGATAATTAGTCAGCGCTAAAATAATACAGCCCTGAGAAAACAACAAGAGCCAAGCAAAGGGCTAAGTTCCACTGGGAGGCAGAGAAAGAGAGGGGGGGAGAGACAGGGAGCTGGCAAGAGAGGAAGGGAATTAAGGACTGCCTAGTCGTGTCAGCCCATTTTAAACTGCTAGTCAGATGGGTGAAAGGCCCAGGTATTCCTGTGTGGGTGCTTGAACACATAATGCATGTGTAGTTTACATGTGTAGTTTTAGGCATGTTGTTGGTATGCTTTGCTGTCCTACAATTAAAGCTAGTAAAAACCCAGCATGCAATGCTCTTGGTGTGTACATTGTGACATGTACACAATGCACATTTGTGTTTTTGAGTGCACTTGTATTGATGTTTTATCAAGGGTCTTCAGAACACAATAAATGTAATTTATCATGCACCACCGGTCTTACTGGCACCAAGCCAAAACTTGGAGTCTATTCAGATTTGAAGATTTGAATAGGCGGCCAAACTTGCTTTGACAGCAAGATCAGAGGAAATTCTTTGTTAGCAGAGGTTGCTTGCAACACGTCCAGTACAAGGTTTGTTTGTGTATTTGTTTGCTTGGCTTAGTTTGTATGCAACACAGCTGGAGTGAAAGAAACTGCTGCAGCCACCGTATGCAGAACATTTCTGGAGTCAACATAAAATGCTAGCACTATCGTAGTGGAATGCACTGTCTAACCTTGATATCATGTTCTTTGATATTTCCCAGCTGGGACAACCTACATCTTTGGCAGAGGCGGAGCCCTCATTACATACACCTGGCCACCCAACGACCGGCCGAGCACACGGGCAGACCGGCTGGCGGTGGGCTTCAGCACGCAGCTGAAGGAGGCCGTTCTGGTCAGGGTGGAGAGTGCTAAGGGACTGGGAGACTACCTAGAACTACACATAGTAAGTCTCTGGCCTGCACGCCTTACCTGTATATGAGCAGGGTGTCGTGGGTGAGTAGGTGGCTGGGTCCCAGGTTGGTGTGTTGGTGGGTGGGTGGATGGATGGGTCACAAACTGGTGGATAGGTCACAGGTTGGTGGGTTGGTGGGTGGGTGGATGGGTGGATGGGTGGATCAGTCACAGGCTGGTGGAGGGTTAGAGGTTGGTGGGTTGGTGGATGGGTGCATGGGTCACAGGTTGGTGGATGGGTTACAGGTTGTTGTATGGGTCACATGTTGGTGGGTTGGTTGATGGATGGATGAATGGATGGATGGGTAGATGGATGGATGGGTAGATGGATGGATGGATGGATGGGTCACAGGCTGGTGGATGGGCCACAGCTTGGTGGATGGGTCATAGGTTGGTGGATTGGTGGATGGATGGATGGGTTACAGGTTGGTGGATGGGTCACCTGTTGGTGGATGGGTCACATGTTAGTGGGTGGATGGATGGATGGATGGATGGATGGATGTATGGGTTACAGATTTGTGGATGGGTCACATGTTGGTGGGTCGGTGGATGGGTCCAAGGTTGGTGGATAGGTCACAGGTTGGTAGAGGGGTGGATGGGTCATGGGAAAACGAACACTGAGCCAACATGATTACGTGATTAAGAGGGAGGAAAGCAAGTCAGACTGTATGAATGGACAAAACTAGAAAAAAGGTGGGAAACATGCCATGCTGTAAGGAAGTCAAAGGGTTGAGTGGCTGTGACATAGATTATTACTGTTTTGGGCTAATAGGACAATCACAAATTATTGATGTGGACAATATTGTGCATTTAGTCTCATATTTGTTAGGCTCACAATCTCCACACTGCCTATCTAATCAAAAATGTATGTAATGAAACACTCATACTGGTGAAGTAGATTAGAGGCACTTACATTTGAAGAAGTAAAAATCCACCTTTTCATCACTGCTCTCTCTTGGAGAGCTCTGCTGTCTGCTCAGTGTGAAAGTAAGCAGACACTTTCTGAACATTTGAAAGTGGCCACGTGAGATTGACAACAGTTCTCCATACTGTGGGAATGCATTGGTATTCTAGATTCACCAGAAACATTGACCAAAAAATTTTGATCTCTGCATAAAAATGCGTGGTAATAAATGAGTAGTAGTTGAAGTAGTGTTCTGATTATTATATTATATATAATTATAATTATAATTATTAATTATTAATCAGTCTCACACTGGCAATTTAAACAATTGTATATGTTAGGTTTTAGTTTTCATAGCTTGAAACATTCCCAAGTTAACCATATTTAAAGTCTAATTCCATGTCTAACAGCCAATATAGTTAGCTGTAGAAATAATACATTTATAGTTATATTTATGGTAGCTGACATTATTGTCTAATACTGTCAAATATATGAATACATCTAACATTGTGTTATAAATCGATGCCATCTACAATGTACATGAATTAAATGTGCATTCAGTCAATGTACTGTAGGCTATCTCCACAGCATGTTGGCTATGCATAATGTAGGCATAATGTAGGCATGCCGTATGATTGTAGGCTTATCAGTAAGGGTATTGTTTCGGCAGTAGCAGAGAAAAATGTCCCTACCAAATTTCAACCTAAACCTTGTTTTCCAGGTTTCTTTTCTTTGTCAGGTAGGAGTTGTTTTACATGACTATAAGGGCATGAGTGTACCCTCTAGCATGAACAGATGATGGCAAAAATAATCAATGTGTGTAGCGCCCAGGAAATGATTTGTGGAAACTAGTTATTAGCCTCATCGCCGCTGTTATTATTATCATATGTTAGGCTAAAGGGCTGTTTAAAATCCAGCTATAATGACAACTTTAAATTTCAATGACGGCATTTAAAATATGCATTAATGCTGGCTCTAACTGTTTTGTTGACCCCGGTGCTCTTTCTGTCTATTACATTCACATCACATATTCACTTTAATTGCTGCTTTTCTGTTAATTACTAACCAAGGCCAAACCTGGGAGCATTGATTCACATGTTGCATATATCCTGATGGATTTCCACTTACTACACACGCATAAGCAAACGCACAGTGCATTGTGCTGTAGTTAACCTACTTTTACAAAGTAAACTACAAAAGATCTCGTTTAGCTTTCTCTCTGCTTGACCTCAAGATAACTTTCTGCTGTGTCAATCAGATGAATGGACTCCAGTCTATCTTCGTATTTGCGCTATATGTGTGTATAACTGCGCGAGGACAGCGCTGGAGGAGATTGGATGGAGACACGCCCATCCCATCTCCGTCTGACCCCAATTTGTTTGGGCTGGCGTGCCTGCAAGCCACAGGAACACAGCTAACCTCGGGTCACTTCTCATCCTGTGCTCCCTGAACTGAGAGGGACAGAGAGAAATGGGTTGGGGAGGAAAGAGGGAGGTGAAGAGAAATGAACGAGGGAATGGAGACGGAGGATTCGTGTTAAGGCCAGTTTTCTGAGGTCGAGGCCAACGTAGAAGCGTTTATTGGCAGCAACAAAGTGATGCTAACGATGCTAACAATGACTGACCGTGTATCCAAGAGTGTTGTGGGGTCAGGGGAGCTCTCTGATGAGGGCTAACAACTACTGTGGTCAAACCTTCACTAGAACCATGGAAACTGTCTGTATCCAAACACAACACCAAGCAACATACAGTACTGTATACTTCCTGCTGTTCTCATGAATAGTCCATTAAACCTCCCTCATAACAATGACGATGTTGAGATTTGATTTGTTTACAATCATAGCTAGGTGTAAGACAACAGCACAAACACAATGAAAACATGACACAAACACACTGTCTTATTGGGTGTAGCAGTTATCTTGGACTTCATGGATCTCTCACATACAGTATAGTCTATATACTCCATGGAATGAAAACTGTAGTACAACTGACTGTAGTAACAACCAGTGTTGGGGAAGTTACAGATATATTACCTATATATTACTTATTACTTATTACTGTTCAGTATAAGTAGGATTATATTACATTATTACGTTCTCTACAAAGTAATATATTACTTATTATATTTATTTTAGTATTATTTTTAATATGGGTCACACATTTGGCCTGTATTGTATGCTGTGTTTTAATGTGAAGTAGGCTACACATATACAATGCAAGTATACATACAATCTAATTTATTACAAGCTGTCTGAGATAGGTTTGCATTTGCAAAGTTGTAAACCTTCTAAGGCTTAACCTGTTTGTTGTGAGATATAATACTGAACCAACATTTTTGGCATGATGATTATATCTTTGCATTCTTGCCTCAAACAGGACTAGATGAGGTATTAGGCTAATCATCCCCAAAAATGTGAACCCTGTGAGACAGCTATAAGGATAACATCGTTAATGAGTGTAGGTATGTAGGGATAACAGCGGACAACAAGACTCTGAGAAAGCCGATACAATTGACGAGGATTTCCACATTGGTACTGTAGGCTACTTTATTTACTGTATACATGAACAGATGTTACAGAGAGATTAACAACCCATAGCCTTGGATGATCTCTTTCTCTCTCTTTCTCTCTTTCTGTTTGTCTCAATAACATTGGCGGAGATGTACAATGCTGTCGGATTTTTGGCTTTTTCCTGTTAGCCTACTGTTAGCCATGAGACATCTTATTATAGCTAAAATCAATTAGGAAAATATAATAAGTTTGCAACGGTTTGAATATGTTTCTCCATTAGGTAAAGCAAAAAGGCCTAACTACCCATAATGCAAACAATGCAAGCATATTGGAGCCCAGTGTCAGACAGAGGCCCTCGAATGCAGGCCCTTATTAACAATCAGCCGGGCCCTCTAATGTACAACTCTTCCTTCAACCGAGCTGGTCAAGCGCCAGATCACTTTATATAGCCTTTATATGTGTATGTGTATGTGTAAATATAGTATATAGTGCTCAATATGAAAGGCATTTCCTGAAATGGTGTCATTCTAGATTTAGAAAAAAAAACTTTGCTGTGCATAAATCACACATACTGTAGGTTATCTTACATCATAGTCTCATAGTCACATTAATTATACATTATGATTTAGTAACGATTACACGTCGATTTGATGTTAAAATGTGTGTAGTTGGCCAGTGGGATTCGGGGATATGGTGATGATACAACATGCGTATTGCATAGCAAAATAATTTTACGAGTAGCCTGTTACAAGAGAGCGGGAAATGCAGCAATGGATTATTAACATTCAAGCGGACATAAGACACTAATAATTTAAGAGGCAGCTGAAAATAAAAACCTAACAAAAATAGGTCATTTGTACGTAGCGTATTTATTGTAGCAAGCAAAGAATGACATGTATTTAAACTTAATGGAGCTCAATGGGACAGAGCAGTCTATCTGAACTTGTCAAGCAGTATAAAGCAGGCCTGGAATGTGCACTTATGAAGTTCAACTTCATCCATTTTATTTAGGCTACTATTTGTCTATTGATCAATTAACACACTTTTCACTTGTCAATGGTCATGGTGCGCCGACGTCAGCTTTCATCGTTGTTGGACTTGGGAGATGATAGCTTTGTAAGACAATGCATATGTCTTGATATTACCCCTGATCTCCTACAATACTTTTAGCTATTCCTGCAGATATTTGGCATCAGTAGGCTAGTGCAGTGCATTTTGCTGTTGCCGCTTAAATTGGGTTAAATTTATAAACGGCTTGCTTCAAAATAGGCTATTGTTGTTACGGGCCCTCTTTCACCGCTATGCATTGGGGCCCGTTGTTGCCTTGTTACGCCATTGAACCCAAGATTTACTCTTGTCCCAGTCTCTTCAGGGATACCTCTCAAGTCTTTTTGCCTCTGCTACGAATATACAGCTAAGTATAGCGATCTAGCTTGTTGTGAAGACCCCCGGTCGCAATGTGGATCAAAGGTAAAAACTGCGCACCCAATCCGCAGGAAGTGATGTCACTTAGGGCCTAAGTGACATCACTTCCTGCGGATTGTAAATAATACAAACACGTTGTCTAAGTCTTAGGCAATGTGTTTGTATTAGGCTTTAGTCATTCGTTAAATTCACTTACTATACCTGTGACCAGAAACACATGTTACTTAAAGAAATAACTGTAATAATATTACTCAATGTCAAAGACTAACGCGCTACACTACTGCATTACTCACTTTAGGAATGATATTATATACAACTGGTTGTAGTAACAAGTGACTCTAGTATCATCTGACATTAGTAACAACTGACTGTAGTAACAAGTGGCTGTAGTATCAACTGACTGTAGTAACAAGTGGCTGTAGTAACAACTGACTGTAGTAACAAGTGGCTGTAGTATCAACTGACTGTACTAACAAGTGGCTGTAGTAACAACTGACTGTAGTAACAACTGGCTGATTACTTTGCTGGCAATTATTACTACGGTCAGTATTGAGTTATTATCAAATGCCTGAACCCACACTAGACTCGTTCCAGTCCCAGATCTGTAGCACTTCCAAACCCTACTGGGTGTCCATCTTGCTTTGTATGTCTACCATTGTACAGTTTGCGCAATACTGCCTGTAGCCTACTACTCACAACCAATTCATTGTGGTCAGGTAATCTTCTTATAAAAGACGTACTATAGCCCATTGAAATACCATTTATATATTATAATTTTCATATGTAATAATGCTATTGTATTGAAAACATGTTGAGGGTTATTATCAATGTAAAATTAGTTTTGTTTGTGCACTTCATTATTCAGCTAATGTGTCCATTGAGCAGGAATGTGCTGATGGCTACTCCAAAGGAGAGCAAGAGCACTTGTGGACACCAACGTTCCACGACGCTAATTGATGTGAAAGAAGGGGAGGAGGGTTTAGAAGTGCAAAAACACACTCAAAATGTCATAATAATTCTAACAAAGCAATGTGCTTTATGGCAATTTAGTAAAGGTCACGGAAGGACAGCAACGATGCATAAGGTAATAATTTAGAATTTAACTTTATCTAAGATAGCTAAAATAACCTGGAGTATAATTAAAAATGTAATTCACCAAACATGACTTATGGTGTTTATAATATTTATTGGAAGATAATGGGGGCAACACAGAGTTAAAATGGATGTCTGCCATCACACACAACAGTGGGAAGTGTGCATGCATGTGTGTATCATTCTTACTCCTAAGATTTACATGCAACAATATTGTGTATTGAGTTCTGCTTCTGTTTTTCAATGAAGTCATAATTACACCATATCTTACACACTTTAAGCTAGAGTTGACTTTTGTATGGATTTCTGTAAAGCCTTGATACATACAGTAGACAATTCAAGATAATTGACTGCAGTAGCACTATCTGAAGCTTGTTGTGTAAGATGTTTACTTTAAGTGGAATGCAAGGTAATTCAAAGCCTGGATGAAAAAAGTAGCTTTCTATCCAAACTTTGAAGGAATAAGGAATGAAGTGCAAAACTTGTATGTGTATTTTATGTACTGTATATACACACACACGCGCGCACACACACGTACGTACGCACACACACACACACACACACGTAAAACGTTCCTCTCACTATCTCTGTAGTTCTCATTATGGCCTCAGACTGTTTGTCTTTCATTCACTCCCTTATTCCCACATTCCCTCATCTCTCTCTCTCTCTCTCTCTCTCTCTCTCTCTCTCTCTCTCTCTCTGTCGTTCTTTTGGCCTCGTTTTCTCCAAAACTCAAATCAGTACCTCAGACACACCAGCTCTTGCTCTCTCTCCCACTGCAATTACATTTCATTTGCTGCCGTTCCTCCCGAGTCACTCCCCTAAATGACTCTGTCCAGCCCACGGTGGGTGTTTGGGCCCCAGTAATTATACCCCTCCCTCAGTGAGTGGAGAGGTACAGGCAAATTAGACCCAGGAACGCAGGGGCACTGGCCCCATATCATTCTGTCTGATAGGGCCCTCATGGACCCAATCAAATGACAAAATAGCCAGCCATTCACACAATGATGCTAGCCTGGAGATCCAATACTAGGCACTTGGTGCCCTTGTAAGCTTTTGCTAATGGGCACAATCCTTATTTCAATATAGCTTTTCATTAGATCTTCCAGATGAGCTTTGCTTAGCTACTTGTATAGACTAAGTAATTGGGTCATAGAGGTTTCAACCCTGGCTTGCATATTTGAAAATGGCTCTGTGAAAACCAACAAAGTTAAACTGAACGTGATTGATGCAACAGCATGGAGACCTCCACACCCCTTAAAATACTGTATGCCACGGGGGTCCTGAAGAATAAGAAATAGTTGAACAGTCATAAATCATCTTTATATTCACAGTGTTTCTATTTCTGGCCAGCATACCAGGAAAACATTGGGTGGATAAAGCAAAATAAATCTTGTCATTATAGGATATTGCAAGTCGCTGACATCGCACTCTCTCTGTCCCTCTCTACAAATGGCTACCGCGTTGGCCACAGCTGATAATAGCATGCCAACGTGATACGATAAGGCATTGCATTATAGTGCGTGTGCCATGTCTCTTGCCTCCTTCCTGTGACTCTCTCCCCCTCCCCCTCAAGGACTCACATTGATGGAGGACATTTCTGTCACCATTTCTGTATTTTTCCATGACAATTTGTCCTCAGGGGCCAGCGATGGCAGGCAGATAGAAAGATGGGGTAGATACTGTATGCTGAACCTGTTGCATTTTTCTGGAATAAAATCATGTTACAAAATTACAATTCTCCCAATACTAAGACAAAGTACAGTAGCTGCCTACAAATTCTCTATATTGATAAGGGACGACAATATTATGCATGTAGCAGTGGGTACAGGACTTATAAATACTGGATGCAGGACATGTGTTCACCATGCATTCACTATGCAAAAGCTATGTACGGTTTAAAATGTTAGTAGTGAATTATATTATATTGTTATATATACAGTATTATATATGGTATACTGTAGCTTGTGTTAGACACACAGCGAATGAGAGCCTTTATATTGTATATTAGTTGAACAACTTTAGTGTTGACTCATCCCTTAATGTGGGTGTGTCAGTTCATAGAGGATACTTTCCTAGTCAGCATTTTGAGTGTCGTAGCTCATACATGAAAATCAATAGGTGAAAAAAATCTGCGTTGAAAAAATAAATCACTTGAGGAACACAGGTGGCATTGCATAGATTTTAATAGACTGTAGCTCAAATGGCCATTTAGAAGAGAGGACATTGGCCCTGCAGAGGTAGAAATGCCCATTTAAGATGACAGGTCATCATCTCTGTCCATCATCGTGAAACCGTCAGGGCCTGAGGTATGAGGAGGAAGGAGTGAAGGATACAGTCAGACAGAGAGATGGAACTGACCTGATCGGTTGTATCTGTTACTGGGGAAGATACATGCCCTTACATGACATTAGGAATAAAGGAAAAGGACAGCAACTTCCCTTTTTGTCTTACAGCTAATCCTTTTTTGTTAGGACTCTTGGATGCAAGTGAAAGCCAAGTGAAAATGTTTTGTTCATTTCCGGTTCCTGCATTTGATTGTCAAAGCTAAGGTGTTAATGAAACATGTTTAGGGACTAGCACCTCATAACACACGTTAGTTAAGTACTTTGATGTTGCAAGCAGATGTGCCCACCATTTTACATGATCCTCTTGAATGTAAATCTTGGGTAATGTGGCTAGCCAACTATTGTCATCTCAAACGTCACAGACCGTCCTTGCAGTGCAAATCAGCATCTGAATATAAGCCCTCTTTTTGTCCTTTTAGAGATTAGATATACAGAAAGAATTAAGAGACCACTGCAGCATTTTCTCAGATTTTTACTATTCATTACATACGTATTTATTTTACTTACAAATAATATACTGTATGTATTTTTAGATATACATTTATATAATTTTTCTAATTATATTATATGCTTTACATTTACAGTATATTTATACTATTACATTTTAAACAATGTGGTCTCTTAATTTTTCCGCGAATGTAAAGAGATGAAACATTAACCACAATGACCATTTAAAAGGTCTCAGGATAATTGAACTACAGAGCCCACTCATCTATTTCACTGCAAAAAGACCCACTACAAACAACAATCATCACCATTAAGCAAAGTGAGTGATTTTGTAACATGCACGTACCGTAATTACAAAGATGAGTCAACAGTCAAAACAACAAATATGAGCGCTCCTTTCTTCCCAGGCTACACATAAAACACCAGAAATGTCTGTTTGTATTTATTGCAGTCATATTAGACCATCATTACATTTGTACAGTTGCCTTCATGGGACTTGTCGTATCAGCGGTTATGAGCCGGCTGGGTCTCCATCCAGTGCTTCCATCACATGCTGTCCAGTCCAGGCGCACAGTATTACATTAGAGCCAGGCCTGATGGCACATAAGGGGGGTATACAGTTATCAGTGTTGGGCAGTAACTAGTTATTGTAATATTATTACTTGTTTCAGTAACTAGCTTCCTCGTCGGTGCTCGCCCCGTCCCCGCAGAGGTGGTGTCAACCACATACACATTCGCCCACTGACTCAAGCGACCCGCACGGCCAGCTTCTGCGCTCCTGCCAGAGCTGCTCTGGTCAATGCTAGATCGCTAGCGAATAAGACATTTATCCTAAAGGACTTTTTCTCCTGTCATAATTTGGATTTCTTATTTGTGACTGAGACATGGCTGAAGGTTGGTGAGTTGAGCTCTTTATCAGAACTTCTACCGCTGAATTGTACATACTTTAACTCGCCGAGAACTACTGGCCGAGGAGGTGGACTTGCCGTAATATTAAAGGAGAAGTACAACTGCAGGCAGGTGTCCCTGTCTTCATTTTCAAGCTTTGAACTAACTACATTTGAATGGGGACAATCTCAGCCGACACTCTGCGCACTTATTTACCGACCCCCCAAATACAACAAAGACTTTATCACAGAGTTTTCCGACTTTTTATCTGTTATAATGCTGAAATATGACCGGATTGTTATGGTAGGAGATTTTAATATCCATGTATGTTGTCCGGCAACTTTGTTGGCGAAGGACTTTTTAAACCTTATCGAGGCCTTCAACCTTACGCAGTTCGTAATTGGACCAACACAGGTTCATGGACATACTTTAGACCTTGTTTTGTCATGCAATGTGCCTATTGTTAATGTGGAAGTACTCACAGCTGTCTTTTCTGATCATGCACCTGTTTTATTTGATGTTTCACTTCCCTGCCATAACGTTAAACAAGCTGTCACACTTCGCATCTGTAGGTCGATTAAACCAACTACTGCTGTCGATTTCGCTGATGCTTTTAATGTTGCTATGGAGACTATGGGATCCTCTGCCTGTTTGAGCACAGAGGAGTTAATGTCTTCTTTTTCATCTATATGTGGCAACATTCTTGATAAAATCGCACCGCGAAAACCCAAGCGTCACAAATCTAATTTTGAACCTTGGAGAAATGAAGCTACCCGAGATGCTAGGCGACAGTGCAGAAAAGCTGAGCGCAAATGG